>VZTN01020387.1:40361-51886 GCA_013400515.1 Erpornis zantholeuca
GGGATGCAGCGTCTTCTGTGCTCTTCACCCCTTCTCCGCTGAGAAAACACGACCCTCCTGCAGCTTCTTCTCCCCAGCGGGGACTCCTCTGTCTTACAGCCCCCTCTTTGTGAAGCACTCCTCGCCGAGATTAGCGCCGACATTTATATATATACGTTTACAATATCTGAGCATTAAATACAGAGTGCGATACCAACTATAACCGGGTCTTAAAATCCATCCTTCCTCAACAGGAAATAATAAATAAATAAATAAATAAATAAATAAATAAATAAATAAATAAATAAATGAGTGATTCCACATCACTGCTAGCTCCAGGGACCAAATTCTGCTCTGATTTACCTCTGTGCAATCCAGCGGACTTCAAAGGGAAGGAGTGATGTAACCTAGAGGAGAATTGGCGCCACGTATGGCATTCGTTCTCCTTAAAAGCTTGAAAACAGAAAGCTTCAGCGGGCTAAAACCATTTGAGCAGGGGTTGGACAGACCCTGGGGGAGAAGGCGGCAAAGGGAAAAAAATTCTGTGCTGAGGTGAGACAGCTTTGAAAAGCATCTTTCTTCAGGGACCTACTCCCTCCAGCAGGCAGCCCCGTTATTAAGAGCTGCATGCAGATGTGCCTCTGTGTTTCCAGAGATGGAGTATCTCCTAAACCTTCTGTGAGAGGGTGTTATGTGTGATGGAGAGACGTTTCGTGACCAGAGGTGGTGTGAAGGAGCTCGCCCCTGCAGTGCATAGGAGCTCCCTGGGGGAAGCCTGTCCACTGGGACAAACCGGGCAGGCACACCGCGGGACGCTCCGCGGTACGGCTGAGCTCTCCTGCGGGGACGACAGGCTGCCTTACCCCCGCCGTCCTCGCATTCCTTCCCTTCCTGAGATCAGAAGTTACAGACCAAGCGTAGGAACGAGGATCCCGCATAAATTTCAAACGTCTCGCTGCCGAACAGTCAAAGAATTTAAGAAGAAAAATGCGCGACTGCGCTGCCGGACCCGCACGCTCCGTTTCTGGGTCCGCAGCCGCTGCTGCTCGGGATGGCAGTTTCCAGCCGAAACAGGGCTACTGCATGTTGGAGGGATTTCCTCACACCCTTGCGCTTGTTTAAATAAAGTGAGAACGGCAGCAGTACGGGCGATGATCTCCCTTTCAAATGCCCAGGAATCCCCATCCCCTCCTGTCCTTCCTCCCCATTTCTAATACCAGGTTTTAACTATGGATGTCAGAACAGAAAGAAGATTTTTACATTTTAATCTGTTTTACACTAACACTTCTTTTCCCTCCAGAAAAGTTACAACACTAAATTTATTTAAGGATTGAATGGGAGGAAGTTCGTGCTACCTGGGACTCGGCTAAACGAATTTTGGGGGTACTATTCAATTCCTTCCACTTACACACGTTCCAGTTGTCTGGGAAAATGGAAGGTGAAGCAGTGAGGATAAGGGCTGGGTGCTCCCGCGGCAGGGGTGGCCCCGCAGTGAGGGGCGGCTGAGGGATGGTTATAGGGGCAGAAGGGAAGCAATACGTTGTCTTGAATGGGATCGAGCACCCCAATAACCGCCGGGGACCGGGGAGAGGGTTCGTGAAACACTAAAAGGACTCCTTATCTCGAAAAACAGGTGCTCGAATGGTTCAGTATTTCCACAAGCCTTCTGTTTTCTTTGCTGAGGCTTTACCAAGAAGCTCATTTCAATTTCAGACACGGAGATTCTACTGCATGAGACGGGAGCGGGCTCCAGAGACACCCTCTGAGAAACCAGCCTCTCGGTCTCTGCCACTCGGTCCTGGGAACCGACCTGACCTGCGGAGGCGAAAAGGTGTAAAAATACACTCTGCGACTAACTCCATATCTCCCTCCCAGTGGAACGTGGCAAATTGCAAATTACAAATCCAAAACCTAGCTTGGCTGAGTAATAAATTTCCAGACATCCTGTTTGTGAGAAGAATCATGTGAAATATTCTTATTGCCAGCAAAAAGAAGTGAACTGCCTCTCAATGAACACCGGAGGAAGTTGAGTTTTGGGGACCGTTGTATTTCCTTTTTTTTTTTTTTTTTTCCTTTTTTCTTTTCTTTAGGTATGTGAGGCATCACTATTTTAATCCCTGAAAATAAAGATTGTGTTTCGGATTTCCGCAGCCAGGTTGCACAGGGTCCCGATCCAAGCCCCCTTTAACGAACTTTCTTCCTAACAGGCAGGTTTTGTTCACCTGAGCAAACAAACACAAATCGGTTCTGGTGTACGTGGATAACTTTAAGATTTTCCGTTTGGAGAGGAAATGTTTAATTGACACCGTTTGGAGTGACTTTACCAGAAACCTGGGATTTCTCAGTAGTTTCAGAGATCAGTGAAAGTGCAGGAGCAAATAGACTACACTTCCAACCGGTAATTTAATGTTAATTCTGCGTGGGCAGCGGGCGAGCCTATTGAGCCCCGCTCACCTCGCCCAGGGAAAGTGGTGTCACCTCTCATTAGGCTGGGCCCGAGCCTGGAGCCTTTCCCACTCTCCCAGGCAGGATCGAGGTTCAGACTTTTCCAGGTCTAGTCTACAAAAAGCCCGAACGTAACGACAGCAACCATTTCACGGTTCCTGTAGTTTGGCTGTTTCACAGCACCTCAGCTGTTTGGGACACTTCCCGTATGACACCTGCACAGATAAAAAGAAGATTCCACGTTCCTCAAAGGCATAATCAGGGGGCAGGCAAGAAATTTGGTGAATGGGAAAGTTGCTCCGTTAGGAAAGCAGGATTGCTGTCAGGGCTGGACAAACCTCGACAATTCTCTTCTTGCAACAGGTAGTGACACTTCTAAAACCTTTTTTTTTTTTTTTTTAACACGAAGTGGAATGAGATATTTAGTGTGTTGATTTAATCTTAACCCCATAGGAAATCTCAGCAGAGATGCTCTATAAAAACATTAATCTCTTATCTTGATCTAGTTCAAATTATAATGAATCCTACTTACATATGTGCTATAAAAACAAATCCTACACGAATTTAATCTATACTTCATCAGACTGCTATCGTAGCCCTTTACCAAGTTTAGAAAGGATTTGAAAATTTGGTCGTGGGACTCAAAGCCCCGTGCAGTTTGGCATCACCAGAAAGAAGAGATTTTCTGCTGAAGATGCTCCTCAGGTCCAATTTACGTATTTATTCCTCTCCACTCCCCCCTCGCAGCACTTCGACTAAGAGTAGGATCTGACCTTCTAAATCTGCCTGATTTTAGGCAAGGCAAGCACAGAGCTGCTCTGTCTGCAGCCCCAGAAAAGAGGTGGCTGTCCCCCACCCTAACCGGGGGACAAAGCTTCTGGCGGCTTCGGCAGAGCCGGGCTCCTGCAGCTGGAGCGCCTCTTCAGAAGCCAAATCCTCTCCCCCTCACCCTCTGCCAAGCCTTCCAACAAAGTATAGACATGTTCGCAATGCAAAAGACAAACGCCATTCTTCATATCACAGAAACAGACGCCTTATAAGAAAAATGTAGAAGTGAAAAAGCTCGCTATTAGGTCTTGCAGTAAGTTACGGGTGAACACTTGCTTCTCCTCCCGCCCTTACCTCTGGAATTTACTTCCAAGGAACGGGCGGTCCTCCAAAGGAGCTGATAGAGTTTTAAGTGAACAATTCTGTCTAAATTACCCCTTTTTCTCTCCCATCGCGAAACAACGCTGCGCTGTAGGGCACCGAACATTAGCGCCCCTCTGCAAGAGAGCAAACTAAAAGCAGAGCCTTCCTTTTCAAGTTACCCAGTCTGCCCTGATGGGAGTTTGATTGGTACTGGGACAATTCCGAAAATATAAGGACTATATTACCGGAGCGACCCGAGGCTCCAATGTATCGGGAGGCCTGGAGAGTGTGGGCGGGGGGCTGCCTTGTCATCTCAGATGAATTGATTTCTTCTAAGGCATGAAATATGGGTCGACATTGTGGTTTCTAAGCACGAAGGTAAAGGAAGGTGTGAGACAGAAGGGGCAGGGTCTAAGAAATAGATCTCTGTTCAAGTTGGAGGTACTAACAAATGGATGCATTGAGCTACTTTGACAAGGACTGCCGGTTTTCAAGGCTACCCCGTTTGAAAGAACTCTTGCATTTTTCCATTTTCCCCCCCAATGAGATGTGTGCTAGATGCGATTAAAAGTGTGCAATTCAGCGATGCTGAAAGCCACAGAGCAATTTTATTCCCGTCTTTCAGCACTGCCTCTGTACAGTCTCAGCCTGATTTTGTCATTTGCTGAGAGCTGCCTGTATCTTTTGAAACGCTGGCCTGCATTAAGGAGCATCTATCCCCGAGCCTTTAGACTCTCTGCCCTTTTTACCAGAAACGGCTAGATGAATACAAAAAAGAACTTAGTGGTTAACCGATATGCTGCTAATATTTCATCCACGGGCCTCCTTCTCCTCCTTCCTTCCCCCCCCGCTTTAAAACTTCAACTCTTGGAAAAACAACATATTTTAAGCTTTCCACACAAATATTGATATTGGCAAATAAAGCCAGCCCCCAGCCTTTGGTTAGAGACAGTCCTCTTTTTGTTTCTACCCAAATTAATCCACTGTATTACAAATTGCCTCGAAATATTTCACTTTTTCTGACAAAACCCATACCTGGCATACGTCACCATGAGAGACATTTTTTCTAGTCCGTTTGTATGCTGGCTCTTTCTAGAGGGTATCAGGCAGCGATGGGCGGTGAGGAGATGACATGGCCCTGCAGGAAATTCTTTTATTTGTGTTTGCATTTGTGCTGTGGCAAAGCACAGAATGTTTAATGTTATTAAGTATTCATGTAAAGCAGAACCGTGTAAGCTTCAGTCCTTGCCTCACCCCCTGTTCGCAGGGCAGGAGGTGCCGCCAGGTGAAAGCAGGTCCCCCCCTTCGACCATTTGCCACCACAGCCAGCACATCTCCCCCGAGCAGGGACAAGTCCTTCCCACATCGTCCTGGCCGAGGCTCTGAGCTTAACCCGGCACATGGCCAGACTGCACATTATGTGAGGGCAACAGCTGCCCGAGTTAATACCTGAAATTAAATGCGAATGAAAACGCCACAAACATGGAAGAGCTATGTAAAATACAGCTCTTTGCTATTGGTTTTGTTGTTTGTTTGAATCTTTTTTCAAAATTTATTTTATTTTCGGTCAAATGTCTCCCAGAAATCCACGGGGCTGGACCCGCACTGGAGAATGCAGCTGTCGCTCGTGGAAAGGAAGCCGGGATCCGTGCCGGTTTGCGGGCACAGCCCCTGGGTGCCGCTCCGAGCTGGCACCGGCCGCAGCCGCACCTCTCACAGAACCTCCGAACTGAGAGTAAACTGCGGGGAAGAGAAAACGCCACCAGAAACTGACACTTCTTGAGACTGAGAGACCGATGTTTCATTCTCTACTCGCCTAGCTGCGCTTTTTAAACCCCGCAGCAATCCTTCTTTTTTCATGTAAAGGACACCGTCGTTTAAAAAAAAATGCCGGAGAACTGTATTCAATTGCAAGAATAGCAACGTATTAGTCAAAAGAGCCAAGCTTACGACTGACCTGTGTTCTTGCAATGAATAACCTCTCGAACCTCCCCTACCCGGTAATGGTGACAAAACGTACACTATTTGGACGGGACAGCTCTCATCTCATGATCGGAATGTAGCAGGAATGAAGCCCATTTTATTTTTGTACAGTCCTTTTCCTCAGACCATGGCTCACAAGCACAGAAAATTGAGCCTATTTGAAATAGAGGCATTTATAATTTATTAGAATTTAACTAGTTATAGCACTCTCTCCTAAAAAGCTGCCTTCCATTTCAGGTGGAACACCTTGGCTGTGGCTCAGCTACCAGGTGGTGCTTATTTGCATTCGGGACTGAAGTAGTGCCTCGCAAAAAATTTTGCTAACTTCTGGTTTCTTTGTACAAGCGTAATTTAACAAATGAATAAGTTAGGAAAAAAGAAACCCTTAGCTATTAACATGGTTTTTATCACTTCTTAACTTAGTGAAATCAGCATTTGTTGTTACCAACATAAAATGCTCTTACCTGCTTTTTTGTTAAAGAGCTGTCAATTGCATATCAGTCAGAAGTAATTTTATATCTTCCTAGGTATTTAGCTTATTTAATGTTTTATGGAAAAAAAAGTGCGCTATATAAGAAGCAATCAGTTAACTAAGAAACTAAGAAAAGGTTTCTAAACCCAAACAAATCTATTTAACATCCAAA
Organism: Erpornis zantholeuca; assembly: GCA_013400515.1. Taxonomy (NCBI): domain Eukaryota; kingdom Metazoa; phylum Chordata; class Aves; order Passeriformes; family Timaliidae; genus Erpornis; species Erpornis zantholeuca. The sequence goes on from VZTN01020387.1 coordinate 46,544, forward strand.
TGAGGACCAGGGGAGCAACAAATGCATCTTGTTAGGTACTAACCAGCTAGTTAGGTACTGACTTGTCGTATCAGCGTCTGTCACCAAAAAGCCGAGGAAGTGATCATAAAGGACAATGCAACTGCCTAAATGATCTGTAAATAACAGTGTAGCTCATAGTGTCAATAATTTCAACATTCAATCCTTGTAAGGATGATCAGTGTGGGGCAGTTACATAATATTTCCAGTAGCAGTCTCTTTGGAAACCCAGTCCCTGTTCATTTAGCATCATGGAACTTCATGAACATCTCTCCAAAAGGTATTTTATTGCTAACAAACCTTCAGCACAACTTGGCACCCAGAAAGTGCCTTCAGGATATAGCCAAGGGCATTTAGACAGCATTTTTCTGTCCATCATCTACCTTGAAAACCAGGAAAGCAGCTCTCCACAAGACCCAACGCTACTTTAGTTTATGTATACTGTTACTTGCAGGCCATACCTGTCTCCTTCCCTACTCTTGGCATATTTTTCTGACTTCTTGTGAGAAGAAAGAGGTGTCCAATTCCTATTTAACCACATCCATGACCAATTGACATCCCACTCTTATATCTGTGTATATAGATATAGATATTTGAAAGTATATGCAAAAGTATATATGAAAGTGTATATGAATGTATAGATAGATATTTCTCACACAGGCTCTAAAAACTGCAGCAGGTGACTCACACGGACTAATATCCAAACACAGGTCTTATAAAAATAAAATCAGTTAATTTGTTTTTCACTTATGATTGTAGAAAGAAATAAACAAAACATAAAAATGCCAAGTTTCTGGGGGCTGGTTTGTTTGGTTGTTTTTTTCTCCAGCTAGTACAGCTAAGTTCAAACCGCTTGGATCTCAGAGGCAGTATCAGGCTATTCAATCTTTTATAACATAATCAAGAGTTCTATTCCTGTTTTTTTTGGGGCCACGTGGTAATAGCTGCTTTTCATATGTGTTTTTCTGACAAACGAAAAGCATATTAAGATTGCACAGTATCCCAGAATATTAGTCTGTTTTACATCAATGCTAAGAGAAGTAATTTCAGTACTTTCAAGGAAAGACTGTACCTTCATAAACATACATTGCCATTATGAGAACCTGAAATTAAAATCAACAGATATTAATCCAATATATTCCTCAGAGTGCTTTTAGCAGTCATAATGGAAGACCAAGAGGCAATTTTGCAGCCATGTGTCCGAGGCCAGACTTGGATGTCACCTGTGGCAAGTTCTTGAAAAATATAAACACTATGTACAGTGGACATGTCTTTAATGACTGCATGTTCGAATAACAGGATTATTAATAATTAATGATAATGATTTACTAAGTCAAAATGTAACATTAACTCACTCTGCATCAAAGCAATGTCTATGCTATACATTGGCTATTTACATACCTGTTAAAACACGGAAAGCATTTCAACAATAATCTTTTGAGTCAGCATGGTTACTGAGTCTGCAGTAGGTAAGTAGGTAAATCTGCCCGTTATTCAGTGAGAAACAGTTCCTCAGTCTTTTGTCATTCAGATCATTTGTGTGATCTGAGTACCGTTAGCACCTCGTTAACATTCATTCAGACGATGCTTTTTGGGGAGGGTTTGGGTTGGTTTTTTTTTCTGTTGCTGCAGGTGTTTTTCCTAATGCCCCCGTTCAAACAACAGAGGGTTTAAAGAACTACCGTGCCTGCTTTCAGATAAGTTGCACAGGAAAAGACAGTCCAGGCATCTGTTCAGGAGAGCTCATAGAAAGCTCTTCAATTTGCTTTGGGGAGTAACACCCATCAAAGGTTCAATGCATAAATGCACCTTGTTGTTTTCTTCTTTATTTCAAATGAATGTTTTTCTACGTTCCTGAGTCTCAAGCTTAATACATACAAGGAAGATTTTTTAAAAGAAGTTCCTCATCCTTCATGTTAAAGGATCTCCAAGGAACAGAAAAAAGGGTCGAGGAGATGATGCTAGAGAGCCTCTAAGAAGTAGTGCAAAAGCAGCAGCACAGCCAGGAATGCAGTTTCAGAGTTCTGTAATGTAAGTTTTGCTGAACTGTCACTGACTCAAAGCCACCCAAACACGACAACAGATTGCCAGAGAAACTTACTTTTAAGAACGTATTCTTGTCCTAAATGAGAATTACTGCATCAGGGAGTAGGTGTGGAGGGGACAAAGAAAAGTGGGGGCGGGGAGGGGAGGGGAGGGAAAAGGAAAAAAAGGACATTAAAAAGACTGAACTAAAAGAAAATCCCCCAAAGACACAAAAGAAGCACGAAACCGCTTGCAGAGTAGGGCTTGAAAAATTCATGTAATAAGTATCCACCGCATGTATCATCTGTGTTACCTCTGACCTTAGGTACTATAAGATGTGACTGTGAACACCAAGGCACGTTGGTTGCTTCACGTAATCCCTGAATGCAATAAAGGTCTTTCTGCTAGCTTGAACAGAAGTTGCACCTTGCACATTTTTCTGTATTTGGTCAGACACCTTGTACTTTCAACATTGCAATTCTGAGAAAAATGTGTTGGATACAATAATAAGACCTCATCCTATTACACACTGCAGTGTTACATAATGAAAACAGAAACATGTTTTGGCATACTTTATACCTTAATTTCTGTTGGGTATATTACTTAACTTATGCGTGACAATATCAACTAATTGAATAGCAGACTAAGCATATTTTGAACCCAAAAAGGCTTGTCAGTGAATATTGTCACTCCAATTTGTAATTCAGTAAACTGTATATTTAAAAGCTACCATTTATCTTTGCAAAATAAAATGCCTTTAAAAATGTTGCCAAACCATTTTATATAGCCTGGGAGGTATTTCTCATTAGAAACACTTTGAAAGCAAAAGAGATTAGGTATAATAATTTTCATACAGCCGATTATTTTTAGATATAGACGTAGCTACAGATAGAGATGATGCAGATATAGAAAGAAGCATAAAATCTGAAATATCCCTTATTTACAGCTCTGGTGATGGGCAGTATATAATGGATACTCTCGACAAATAGAGGGGACAATATGCAAGAAGTGTTAAGCTATGAATTGCTTGATTTTGCTTTGATTTCCAGTTAACACCTGTAACAGTACACTTTTTGCCAGGTGTAGAGGCTGACATTTTGAAACAACAAAGTTTTTCTTGCAAAAGTTGTAACTTTGATGTTAAAAGCAAAATCTCAGAAGCTCCAGTGTTTGTAGGTGACATTTAAAAGTCGTTATATTGCAGATCCCGAAATCAAGCTGAACACTAACTTCATACAGGGGGAAACTAACTTGGTAAGATAAACGTCTACTGACATTTTACACCCTGTTGGCAACCACAGCATTTCCATAGTCAGGTCAAGCAATCTTCACTGACCATAATTCCCCAGAAAGGCAAAGAAATCTTTTCTGAAATAAGGTGTACCGACTTTTCAAAAAACAAAGTGATAATAAAAACAGAACAGTGGTTCAAACAAGCAAAATTATTTACTGGAGGTTTTCCATGAGATCAGCCACCTTTTTATCTGAAAATGAATGTGAGTATTCATAATAGTGGAGATAAATGCTTTTAATCCATAGTTGGATTAATAATAATACATAGTTAGCATAAAAAGCACTTTACAGAATAACATCACATGTTAATTTAAATACATTTTTAAAACAGCCACAATGCAAGAATTTATGTTTTTTATTGACTGAAGTTTCAAGGCCCATTACCCTCTGAACCTCTTTCTCCATCTTCTGGGGTTTGAGGCTTACGAAAACAGACAAGGAAGAACAAGACGAAGACAGCCTTTTTTAGATCCAATTAGCAACTTATACCTCAAAGTGGAAAACACTAAAATAATGTTAGGCTTTGAAATCAAGGAACATTTTCTGTCCTGAATGCTGATGGACAAAGCATTGACTAGAAGTAATGAGTTAGATACCCATGAACAGTTGAAATAGTACTTCTTCTCTTTCTTTAGATTTCCTTGCACCACAAAACATTTACACACGGGTCTGAAAGAGCATTTCTATGTGAAAAAAATAAGTTGGGTTAATAGTGACACCTAGATCTAATTTTACATCATCCCAGAACAAAATGGGAACCTTTTAATTTTTTTAAATTCTCTAGGAAACAGAAGTATTTGAAAATATAAAACTATAATAGGTTGCTTTGTCATATTATGACAATTATTTACAATGAAAGACCTAGAGGACTAGTCATACTCCTAAAAAAAGAAAAGTGCACATCCATCATTTGTATACAGATTCAGTAAAATATTCTAAACACACTTCTCTAAGAATGGCATTGCTGGCTGTTATAGCTCACAACACGGTCTGCAAGCATGTATCTTATTTTGTGAGAATTCAGTGTTTCAATATGTGACATACATCACAGGAACATGAACCCTTATTACATTTGGGTTTCTCATCCAGTTCTTATAAGCAAGCCTAAACTTAGTCACCATACGACAAACCTTGTAGAGTTAATTGGCTCTGCATTCTATACCACATGAACATACAAGCAATTGAAAACACAAACTATGATAACTTACTGACAGGTATAAAGTACTTTGACCAAAAAATCCCACAAAACCCAAACCACTGTAACCATGTATAATAAAATAAGTCAAAAGTAGTTAACTGAAACTGGTTTATTGGTAATAAATGAAAATCCAAAAATTGATATTCAGAAGCTTAAAAAGAAACAGCTCTCCATATGCTCTCTGTATTTGATTAAATCAACTAGTTAAGTTATCTCCAATATTCAGCTAATATTTTTAAGCTTTTGCTTTTTTTTGCCTGCTCCCCATCCTCCGCTTAGCTGCACTGGACGGTCTCGAAATGATAGCCGTTCTTTATGAGATGGATGCAAACATGATTTTTCTGGAGTAGGAATATTCTTTTCTAAACAACAAAACAGACGTGAAATTAAAAATCAACCAACCAAAACTCCCTAAATTTCACGGTACCATATTCTTTTCAAGACAACAATATTTTTGTCTAATTTGACAGCACGCAATTTTTATAGTTATGTATTGTTCACCTTTTAAAAGTAATACAAGTATTTTCACAAGGTAGTATTTTCAAAAATAAAAAACCTACTTATCCATAGTAAAATTACTCAACAAAATTTTCATATTTTTAAAAGCACCATTATCTGTCCATTTTGAACTTCAACTCTCAGGGAGATACTCAATGCTTTTTACACAGAAACTCACCCTTCAAGTGGATGACGAACTAGTTCAGAGGATATATCTAATTAACAAGTTCTTGTTTTACTATATTAGACCAAATAAAAGAGAGATTTCTTTTGTTCAAAGCTCAGGAATACTTAAACTTAGATGCTGGATG
>VZTN01020392.1:3494-34602 GCA_013400515.1 Erpornis zantholeuca
CCAGGGAATGGCTGGAGCTGTGCCAGGGAGGGTCAGGATGGAGATCAGGGAAAGGTTCTTCCCCCAGAGGGTGCTGGGCACTGCCCAGGCTCCCCAGGGAATGGGCATAGCCCATGTTTGTTTCTTTTCTCACTCTCCCCATACAACACTGTATTCAGTAAATGCAGGGCCCTCATTTCTGCCAGACAATCGAGGTGTCCTTAGCTTCCTTTAATTCCCTCCTAGACACAGGACAATATAGAATTTAAAAAATATTATAGCAGAACCAAGATAAGAATAATGCTTGTAACCCAAACAAAACCCAGAGTTTCTGATGAAAAAGAGTGAAAAATGAGGTTTATCATTGTCTCCCATTTGCTTGATGCATCTCTGCAGGGAGGTTCTGATTCCCAGCCACACCCCCAGCCTAGGATTCTTCCTGGAGCTTTCTAAGTTGTGTTAAATTTCTCTTTGGAGTTTCCAGCATGTGGAAACTCCATGTTTCTGCCTTCCCATGTGCCTGGTGCAATATTTCATGTCTCTTGCCCGATCCTGCAAGTTTTGGGGAAGGGCAAGAATGAAGAATCTCCCCTGCTCCCTCTAATGGTTTCCCCTTGACTTCAAGCAGCTCATGGAAGACCAAAAAGGGGTTCCTTCCCTCCTTTTTTCCAGGTCAATTAATCTTGAAAGAAATATCTCACAATAAGCTGCAAACAATAATTAAAACACATCATTTCCTCTACAAATTGCTACAAGCCCGGATATACTTTCTAATTTGAGTATGTAATTAATGCAAATGAAGTGCTGTAATAAAAGCTTTTGGAAACCAGATCATGCATCAGAATGCAGCAGCAAATAAATATTTCCAGTAGGAGCTGAATTTTCTTCCAGCCCTCACTCTTTATCAGGGATAACCTCCCTTCAGAACAGCTCAAACTGCAGCCCTGGATCAGAGAAGCCACTCCAGAGGTGAAGGCAACCTTATTTTCAGGGATGCCTATAAAGGTTTTCTCTGAAGTTTTATCCACTGGGGGGAAAAAAAAAAGTATAAAAAATAATTATCTCTATACAGAGCAAAAGGAAGTTTGGCTGAATAGCTGACTACAGGAACCCACAGGATATTGGGACATTTGGAGCTGAATTTCATGTCTCAAATGTATCCAGTGAAAGAAAGAAATGAAAAAATAAATCATTCATGTGACACAAGATCTCCAGGTCTTTGCTGTTTGTATTCCTCATTGCTCTTTTAAAACATCCTGCAAAAGGTGATGGTTCCATGTTTCTAATTTGCTTCTTTCTGTCAAAAGAAGGTTTAGAATCATTAGCAGGTCACACCTTGCTGTACCCCATCACCACCTGGAATGTGGCTCCTTAAATCCCAGAGTCATTAAGGCTGGGAAAAACCTCCAAGATCATCAAGTCCAACATTTGACCAAATCCCACCACTCCCTCCCCAAACCATACTGTGAAGGACAGGAGCTTATACACTAAACTAATTAGGACTTTTATTTTCTTGGCCAGAAAGAAAGAGAAAAGCCTTTGATAAAATGTTCTCTGTCACCATAATTTCTTCAAGTATTCACAATCCATTAATATCCTTAAAAAACCCTGGGTATGTCTCTTAACCACCCATCCCCCAAAAAAAAAGCACAAATATAAAAGATAAAGTTGCATGGGAAAAAAATTGATATAGGTCATTCTTTGACCAAGTTTAGTAGAAGCAAAAAACCACATTTCCAAAGAGGGAGGTTGGAACTGATGATCTTTAAGGTCCCTTCCAACTGAAACCTTCCTTGGGATTCTGTACAGAGAAGGATAAGTGTGGAACTGTTTTCAAGTATATAAAATCAGTGATATACCTAAGTGAAAAAAAGAAATAAAAATTAGGATTTCTCTTAACCTGCCCAAAAATACAATTTGTTGGTTTTTTTTTTTTTTGGTTTGTTTTTTCTTGAGGTAGAGAAGAGTTTGAGGGAAAAAAAAAAACAAACAAAACTTTTCACTGAGGGAAAATCCATGGTAGATTATTTCATTACAGATTATCTGCAGTGCACAGATCATGAACCAATGTATTATATTAAGCTGACAACGTTACAGAGTTTTATGAATTTTATTCAAATTTGCTAATATTCATTAATGTTTACTGCTTTTTATTAAGGTTATTAATGGTGCTTTTTTTGTTTTTAAATTCAGGAGCTTCCTACAGCCTCACACACACTGACCAAGGTGTGCCTGCAGACTGATCCTGTCACCCACTTTCAGGTCAGAAATTCCTTATTTTCCATCTCACCTAGAAGTTCTCGTGGACCTGCAGACCAGGTTTGGCCAAAAATAATATTTTTTGCATAAGACAGAGCTCTTCTGGAAGCTATTACTGAAAATAACTTTTACTAACTACTTCTGTTGGTTGTTTACTCAGCATTTGGATGTCTACAGAAGGTGTGTTGGTTCCAATATTTCATTAATGTAATTAAACTAGGCTCATTACAGAGCAAATGGAACTAATTGAAATTAAGAAAATTTATGATGATTCTTATGCTTTATATATAAAATACATTTGCACCTCTTGGTTGAATAGAACAGTATTTTTTAATATATTATGAGCTTGTGATTTATAGGTATTTTAGGTATATATTTCCTTTTCAAGCATGTAATGAAATTTAACTTAATTTAAACACAAATGCATATATCTTTTCCATAATATCCCTGAGTTCTTGTCTTTTAACAAGTTTTTTTTTAAAGAAAGAAATATCTTTAATTACAAAATATTAATCAGAAGTAAAACATTATCAATAGGTTAATTTTCTCTCAGCACAATGTGCTGCCAGTTACTAACAATGAAAATTGTTGCTATAACTGACTATAACTGCTATAACTAGTGAATTGTTTCTGTATTAATAATCATACAATTATATCTCCCTAAAAGCTAAGCAGTAGTAAACAAGAAAAGAATGAAACATTTCCTTTGAATGCTAATTCTGCTCTATCATTAATTGTTTTCTGGATTTGCCCTTCTGAAGGGCAAATTCCACTAGGATTTCATCGTAGTGTTGAATAAATAAAGCAAACAAAATATGTAAATTCAAATCATATTAGTACTCATCTCGAGTTTAATCTCAATGTAGCCTGAATTTATTTTATTTAACACTAATAATTTTAGGATGTCTGAATGAGCATGAACCAAACAAGCCATGAGGTTTAAGATTTGGAGTGCTGGAGTGAATCCAGGGAAGGGAACAGAGCTGGGGAAGGGTTGGAGCACCAGGAGTGGCTGAGGGAGCTGGGAAAGGAGCTGAGCCTGGAGAAAAGGAGGCTCAGGGGGGACCTTGTGGCTCTGCACAAGTCCCTGACAGGAGGGGGCAGCCAGGGGGGTCAGGCTCTGCTCCCAGGGAACAGGGACAGGAGGAGAGGGAACAGCCTCAGGCTGGGCCAGGGGAGGCTCAGGTTGGGCATCAGGAGGAATTTCTGCATGGAAAGGGAGGTCAGGCCTTGGCAGGAGCTGCCCAGGGAGGTGTTGGAGTGCCCATCCCTGGAGGTGTCCAAGGAAGGGCTGGAGGGGGCACTCAGAGCTCTGGGCTGGGGACAGGGTGGGCATTGGGCACAGCTTGGACTTGGTGACCCTGGAGGTCTTTTCCAACCTTAAGGATTCTGTGGGCTCCAAGATAAGATCTTTGACTTCCATGGCATGTTTTTCCTGGCTCAGGTACTGCTGCTGTGACTGGTGAATTAAACAACCTATTGCCCCTGAAGCTGCTCAATGCCTGTAACCCCCACACCTCCAGCAGCAAACAGCAAAATCCCAGTTACAGCAACAAGAGTTTTCCAGGAACGTGGTTTCACCAGCCAGGACACTGCCAGTTATAAACAGCACTGAAGGCTGTGAGGTTGGCTTTTGCCAAACTCCTCAGGGAAACCTTGGCTGGCAAGGACAAGGTTCAGGGGAAGCTCTAAGAACCTTTCAGGATGTTTTATATCCATGGACACCGAGAGGCAGCTGCAAGATCTGGCCCCGTGACTGCTGGAAAAGCACAGATCTGTGCTTCCCAAAGGAAGAGAAGGTGCCCATCCAGGAGTGCAAGAGGAAGGAAATGACCTCCAGGAGCAGCACTGGCAGGAACATCAATGGAAGTCAAAGTAAAGGAAATATATATATGTGTGTGTTTTATATATACTTTTGGCAAAGCACTCCTGAAAAAGAGACTTCTGGCAAAGGAAAGTTGATCAAACAGGATTCTGAATGTTCTTGGGGACACAGTTTCCCAGTTTTGGATGCTAAGCCAAGGCAGAATTCTGTAGCAAGGGGGAGGCCTTGGGTGAATTCCACAGCTCAAAGATGTACTCCCAGCTCCAAGGAGTCTAAATAGGCAAGAGAGGAGTGGATGGATCTAAGAGGCAAAAAGGACAGGAAGATTAAATTAAGGATGAAATGACTTGGTGACAGTGACAGCATAAAGAATAAAACCTTGCTCTGGTGTGCCCTCCTTCAGCATTTTCTCTGCTTGGCCACAAACAGTTTCTCTCTCCAAGGACTACATTTTTTCCAAGAAAATTAAGGCAGAAGACAAAGTATTTTAGGGAATATGAGCAGAGATCCCTGACAAGTTCAGGGTGTAATTAATTTCACTGCAGTTCTGCCCTTATTAAGGAATTTACTGCTGTTAAAATACTTGGTTTGTCCAAAGCACACACATTTCCCAACTAAGCAGATTATCTAATACCTGCTAGTATAATAAAATAATAGCAATTAAACCTGGGGTATGTTCATGGTGTAATTCCAGATCCTCACTGCTCACTTTGGAGGAAGCTGTGCCACTTGTTCCTGACTCCCACAAACACAATGCTCAAAGGTTAGAGGGAGTTTCCATCCTCTGTGTTTCCCCTGAATTGTATTAGAGAAGAGCTTTTAATCAAAACTGGCATCTTTAGCCTCTAAGAAGTGACACCTGGGGTGTCAGTACAATAATATCTGCCAATGTATTTTTATATAATATCATATTTCTGCTTTGTGGGTGGTGATTTACATGTTTTGAAAGAGATCTGAATATTCATTAGAGATCACCAAACACTTTTACCTCATTTCTCCTCCAAAGTTTTGCTGCAGAGCGAGTCTCTTCTTTTGTGAGCCTGTAAATATCTTTAAATTACTTAAAGTTTCCCGAATATGGATTATTAAAAATATATTCAGAAAATATTATATATTCAGTTCAAGTAATGTGTAAAATCATGCATTGAGGAGTGATCAACATGAGCATGTCTTTCTTGATTACCAAAATATTCAATTAAAAAATGATTTGGGAAACTCCTGAGCTAACTGAATTGTTTTAGCATTGTATGATCACAGTATTTGTATTCATAGTCCCAGAATTTTTTCTGGCTGGTTCGAAATGTCCAATTGAAGTACAGATTTTAAGGCTTTTATTCCAAACCTTAACCCCTTTTCCATAAGAACAGAAGTGTTCAAAAACATCTTCCAAGGTTATTAAACTGATAATCCCTGTATTCTCCCTGTTTTTAACCCATTGATGTGCCCATGCCCCCTGCAATTTCAGGGAGAGTGGGTAGAGAGAGAAATCAGGGAAGTTCTCATGTCACCCTCATGGAAAGAGAACTTCATTCCCTCCACCAAAAGAAGTTTGGTTATACTTGTGTTTTAAAAAACCACTCTTTTCCTAAAAAATTAAAAATGTTTTCCTAAAGAAATATTCCAAAGAAAATGGACAGTGCATGTTAAAAAGAAAAAAAAAAAAGTCTCCATGTCTCACAGGAGCAACTCTAAAAATGGGTAAGAGAGTAACTGGGGTCGTTATCCCAATTATTTGAGATACTGCAGCATATGTTGCAGTTCCAGTAATTACAATCTAAAGAGTGCTGGAATGCACTGCAGAATTATTATTTAATGCACTATATTTACTTTTAATTACTGTGTAGCTGCCTAGCCTTGAAATAGTAAAATATTTTAAGATCTTGCAGGGCTATTTGCTCCAATGCTTAAGTCATTTCCATCATGATTTTTCATTTACTCTTCCTAATTTTTTATGGACGAGAATATTTCACGGAGCGTTTAAAGTTTGTGTTCACTTTTTTCCCTCCCAACATCTGTTTTTTTCAGTAAAACACTTCTTTAGCCTGTGGGAACTGAGGCTCAGAGGATGATTATCTGAACCGCCAGAAAAATAGAGGTCAAAAAGTGCAATTTTTAATTCAGAATAAATTCACCAGTCACTGGGACTTTGATATTTTCTTCTCAAGCACTTTTGTCCTTCCTTTTGTTTACCCAAGCAGCATCAAGGACTCTCAACACCAACTGGCATTTCATATTTTTAACTTAATTCAGCTTTACTGCTTCCCCATCCATTGTTCCCTGACAGGGAAAATACACAACTTGCTGTTATAAATACTTTATGATGACCCTGTCTCCCGAACTCTTCATTCTAATCACAGTCCTGCCACTTACCATCCGTGTCACTCTGGATATACTGAGAACCATAAAAGCAAACCCCCCTCTCTCTCTGCTCTCTCAGAGTCATTTTTCAGAGGGCCATAAAAACAAAGCTGGGATGAATTCAGGCGGAATTTCAGAGCACCAACAATTGCTTTTTTTCTTTTTTTTTTCCCCCTCCCCAGCAAGGGAAGTGCAATGATGGCTTCACATTGCTGATTGAAAAATAAGCAGCTTCCATGTCCGCCCTGTAAATTTATTGAAGGCTACAATTTCAGTGGCTTTAGTTCTCTGCTCCTGTTTCTCCTCAAACTAAGGGAAAAGGCAGGAAGGGGAGATGTTTATCCACACAGGATTTGGGATGGAGCTGAGGAAACTCCCTGAGGGGGTACAGCTCTGAGGATGCTTTGAGGGAGCAGCTCAGAGTTGGAGTCACTGCACTCCCTCTCTAGATAAAGCTCAAAATTCCAACAGCAGCAGGGAGAGAGGATGAGCCAGCACTGGGGCTCAGCAGGGGAATCACTGTCCCTGGAAGTGTTAAAAAAGCATGTGGATGTGACACTCGTGGGATAGTGGTGGTCTTGGAAGTGTTGGGAACTATTTTTCTGACCTTAATGATTCCTAAAGTACCTCTTGATACCAAAGCAGGGGTTCAGTGATCAGGGAAAAAAGGAAACTAAAATTAACCTCTTGAAGAGAGAAGCAGCCCTGGTTCTCAGGGCCTTTCCACAAACAATTAGAGTCTGTTGATTGAGTGATCAGAAATCAGAAGGCTTTATTATGAATTGATATTTAGATATATTTAGATGAGATATTAATATAAAAAGAAAGTTAGAAAGGAGAGAGAGATCCCCTCATCCTGCTCAGCTGCTGGACTCCTCGGTGTGTGTGTCAACAGAACAGAACCAGTGTGTGTGTACAACACAAACTGTGAAAACAAATCCCAAAATAGAAGTCTTTTCTCGGCCAAAGAAATAACAAGAAAAACACCACAATATTTACGAGAAAGCAGCTGCAATATTTACATTTTTCCAACCTGAAAACAACTGCGACAATTCAGTGCTGTGAGAATCACTGAGGCATAAAGAGCCTAAAAAAATCCTCTCAGGGTTAGCAACATTAACCCACTTGGGAAAAGATTTTCCCAAACATATCCATTGGCCAACAGGTTAAACTCCCATAATTACTGCTGGTGAATGGCCCTTCAAATAATTTATGAAGGAGAAATTCCTGAGGGTTTTTTCAAAGTTGAATGTGTTATGCTTGTTCTTTATTCCCTCTCCTGGTTTGAAGCACCCTGTGCTGGAGTTCTGGAAGGAGTTCAGGATCTTGAGGAGAGGGGCAAAAGAAGGATTACAGCCCTGGGTTTCAGGAGAGCAAACTTTGACCTGGGATAAGGCCCTGGAAGGCAGAGGGACCCAAGGAATCTGGTTGATATTCAAGGATCAGCTCCTGCAAGCTCGGGAGTGCTCCATCCCTGCAAATAAGGAGTTATCTGCATGGATGAGGTTGGGAATCAGGATAGATAACTTCAGCCATCCTTAACAATCATCCTTATGAATCCTGCTCCTCCTTGAGGCAAAGAATTTCCTTGCCTGGCTCTTTTAACCTGGGGTACAGGCCAGTCACTGCACATCAGTCACTCCAACCAGCTGAGTCAGATTAATCCGTGCAGAGAAAACAGATCTTCATTATTCTTTTGCAGGCTACAGTTAAATTATCATTCATCATTTAATCTTGTGTCCTCAGCTTGATTACAGGGCATCTTTAAGAGTTTGGATCTTCCTCTGCTGCAAAATTTCCATAATTCCCTGATGAGCAGTGAAAACAAATACAAAATACAGTGAAAACAAACCCCATGCAAATATACCTTTATCAATTAAAACCAAAGTCTTAGGAAAGGTTTAAAAAAAAAGTTATGAAACTGAGGTAGTGTTTTGCTTATTGTCACTAGGACTTATTGGCCTTAGGGCATAATATTTGTATCCAAATACATGGCAGAGATTTAACTTTCCTAAAGAAATGAGGAAGATCTGACCTTGCAGTCCAAATACCAGGAGATGTTTCTCACTTCCAAAATTTCTAGACTGGCATCCCAACCCTTCTGAAAAGGCTGATGCCAGTGATCTATTTTTAGTTATCTGGAATAACAGTACAGTAGTGAGTTTTAATTTTTTTTTTTTTTTTACTAAGTACCTTTAGAATCAGCATGTTCATAACATGAGCAAAAAACTTGGATCTGGGTAATGATATTTTAGGACTAAGTTGCTTTTTTAAAATGTCACCTGTGGGAAGATTTTTCTAGTTAACGTCCAAATAAACATTTGCATGCATTTAGCATCTCCTTTGACTTTCTCTGTCATTTGCCTTTGCAGCCAGAGTACACTTCCTTGGGCTATTTCAGTGCAATAATTTTGATTTATATTCTGACATCTCCAACAACGTGGCTCCTGTCCACCTTTCCCCGTGGTGTTTCTTACTCTGCCTCTTGCTGGAGTGAAACTGTGACTCACTGGGTGAGTCCTGCCAGGGGGAGGGAAAGACAAGGACACTGAGCCTTGCTCTGTGCTTAACCTTGGCTCAGGCCACTGAGAGAAAACTGCTGAGCTGAGAGCCCGAGCTATGAAACCTGCAGGAGGAGGAGAGAGGTGAAATTGTGGGGAGAGGTCACACAGTGAGGTGAGGGCAATGGCAGTAGCTGGAGGATTCAAGAGGAAAATCACCTACAGGAAGAGGGATTCAGTGGTTATTGGGGAAAAACCAGGGAGGGCAGTGGGGCCCAGAGCTGTGGGATTCTCAGTTCAGGTCCTTGGGGCTGTCCAGGATGGAGCTGCTGGAGGATGGCAACAGCAGGACCTGGGTAGTGAAGAGTCTCAGAGTCCTTGCCCTGCCTTTTGTGTGTCAGAGAATAAATAATGGGTTTATTTCGAAGTCCTGCCTGTCCTGCTGGCAGGGTTTTTGTTCCCTGCTACTGGTGCTCACATGGGTAATCCAGCAGAGAGGTGGGATTTATGTATTCACCAGCTGAAATCTGGGTCATGGAATCACAAACTATCCAGAGTGGGATGAGACCTCAAGGATGATGTAGTCCAACCCCTGGCCCTGCACAGCCACCCCAACAATCTCACCCTGGGCATCCCTGAGAGCATTGTCCAAACACTCCTGGAGCTCTGGCAGCCTCGGGGCTGTGCCCATTCCCTGGGGAGCCTGGGCAGTGCCCAGCACCCTCTGGGGGAAGAACCTTTCCCTGATCTCCATCCTGACCCTCCCTGGCACAGCTCCAGCCATTCCCTGGGTCCTGTCCCTGGTCCCAGAGAGGAGAGCTCAGAGCTGCCCCTCGGGAGGAGCTGTACCAGAACATCAAGACAAAGACTGTCTGGGTCAGAGGCTAAGTAACACTGACCTATTTCTGCTCCTGGCAAAGATCCCATATGTAGGATCACAATATGTGGGCTGAATGTCCACAATTGAGACCTTTCTCCCTATCTCCTTATTTTAGCTGCATTCCCAGTGAAATTAAGAATTTTCCTCCTCCAAACTAAACCATGTTGGGAACATGGTAATTAGTTTATCCCAGTGGAGAAAGCAGGAGGTGTTTTTAACCTCAGCTTTTAACACGAATAGGTTCTTCAGGCTGTCCTACAAATTTTTCACCAAATACTTCCTGAATACAACTACCAGCTAGAAGTAAGTGCTGAGCAGGTCCTGCCTCAGCTGAGCTGACCAGGCAGGGGTTGGGAAACTACTGGGTAGGGTAGGGCATGGGAAACTGCTGAGTGTGGAAAAGAATTGGGACAAGACAATAAAAACATCCAGCAGAACACTGGGAGGTGTTTGGATCTGCACAGCCACACAAGGGGCAGCTGCAATCTTCAGAGGTAACTGAAAGGATATTTGGGCCAGTGAAGTTTTTTGCAGGGCCACCAGCACCTTGAGGGACACACCAGGGACACCCCTGGGGGCCACGATTAAATTGGCATTGGTACTGGAAATGCCAAAGTTCTGCACTGACACAGCAAAATGGGAAGAAAGGGGAAAATATGAAATTAGGGGATTTCCTGGAATCTTGTCCTGGAAGATTTTCATAATATGCTGGATAATATTTTGACATCTTATAGAGAGTGAAAAGCAGAGCAGGGGAGAGAAATGGCTTTTTTTCCATTCTTTTTCTCTTTTCTATCCTGTTTTTTTGTCGCTGGTGTTTGAGGGTTTTTTTGGTGGTGGTTGTTTTGTTTGTTTGGGGTTTTTTTCTTTTCCTCTACAGCACTGGTTTGGTGATGAATATTTGCAATTATTATTTTTTTTCTTTACTGGAAAACTTAGATAAATTAAAACACATTTTTTTTAACTAATCAGATCTAATTGCCCTATTGCTTATCCATGAATCCATTCCACTCTCACTCCAAGTAGACTCTTCCTGTCTTCTGTTAGTGTTTTGTGTCTTCATGGGGCTTGATGAAATCAAGCAGAAGAAGCCTTTAGGTGTGTCTGGATTCACAAAAACCACTCCAACTTCTTATTTTTTTGAGAGAAAATAATATCTCTGATCCAAACCACCAGGTTTTATTTTTGGAGGAAATGTCATCCATCAGGTACCAAATTACACTTCTAAGCTCTGCTTCCTCCTGAGGAAATGGCCTCAAGTTGCACCAGGGGAGGTTCCAGTTGGATATTAGGGAAAATTTCTTCACTGAAAGAGAAGCACTGGATCAGGCTGCCCAGGACAGTGGTGGAGTCACCATCCCTGCAGGTGTCCAAAAAGTGAGTGGATGTGACTCTTTATGAAACAATTTCCTGGCCTTGGTGGGATTTATCAAAGGTTGAACTCGGTGTTTTCTGGATATTTTTTTCCTTAATCTTAATGATTCTGTGATTCTACATTTTCCCAGTGTGAACCCCTGAAAGATTGCTGGTGGTTTGGCTGTGCTGAGTGAGTACCCCACACTGCTCATTCCACCTTGCTACAATCCCTGGAACGTCTGGGAAGGAGAGGATGGAGGGAAAACTTGGCATGATTCGTCTAGACTTCCAAAAAGTCTGCAAAGTCCTCCCCAGAAGGAAACTTTGGGAATGAAGCCGTGCTGAGGTGGGAGGTGAAGGTCTGCCAGGATTAGAAACCAGCTGAAAGGGGTGGGAAACAAAGAGCAGAAATAAACGCTCGATTTTCAGGCTGGCGAGAGGTTAACGCTGAGGTTCAGCAAGTCTTGGAGACACTTCAAGGGCAACACTTTCTGCACATGTAATTTCCCAACAAGCTGAAATAAGCAGGAGAGATCCTAATATAGATGGCATTTGGTGAGTAGCCTTTTCCATACAGACTTGGACGTCCAGGTCGAGACCTCAATTTCCCTCCTCTCAGCTCCAAGGCTGGTAGGCAACAGACATATCATTTCTGGCTCCCAAGTGATCTGTTGAGATTGGAGCTTTTTGGGAATACTTGAGGAAGGAGTGAAAACACAGCGAGTTTCCAGCCTCTTGAGCAGCAAACTTTAAATGAAGTCCAGAGGGGCTCTCATCTTTTATTGCTCAGAATTCATTTAGTTGCACTCACGGTGTATGACCCTTAGGTAAGCAAGCCATGTGCAGTTAATTCAACAGGAGCTCTGAAAGAGGGACAAATGAGGAAAAAGCACCTGGAAAAAACAATTTCTGTCAGCCACACACTTTAGAGAAGGACCAAAGAACAGAGTTACACGTGCATTTTCTTTTTCCTAAATTAAAACCATCAATATGTCTCTTCCCCACCGAAAAAAATCTTCATTCTTCGAAATACGTGATAGAAGGGCTAATTTATGATGATAGCTTTGTCCAAAGCAACCACATGGGGATCAGTGCAAATGAAAGCATAATTAATGAATAAAGTTATTTTTCTCTGATGCACTCCAAGAGCATGGATTAGAGTCTCGTTGCAGAACAGGGTGTAAAACTGCTGGAAGTGCTGAACAAAGGAGGCAGCCTCTTTTAGGCTGTGTATTTTTCAGCACAGAAACAGGGCTCTCTGTTCTGCATCCTTTTCAAGCAGTTTCGGGGTGAAATATTGTCTATGAATACATTCATAGATGCTCTTGGAAAGAGGAGTCGCGGGAGAACAAATGAGCTGCCAAGATTGTATCATGACACTTCTCTGGAGAAATATTTCAGCCCAAAAACTGATTCCTGTAGCAGGAGTCAAAGCACACTCCATCTCCTGGAAAACTCTGCTTGTCACAGGCTATGTCTGGAATAATGGAGCACCTGAGCCAGAGGAGGGCAAACACCTGTGTAACTTCTGGGGGCGTGCAAGTGTGAGAGAAAAATGGGTCAAACTTCAAGGTTAATGTGTTGCACATCTCTTTGCTGTGGAAAGGAGGAGAAACCACAATCCAAAAGCATGGTTGATACCCCTCTGCCTGTGTGAGTTTTGTTAAACAAGGGGCAGTGTCAGAAACTGATTTTTCTCTCCCTGAGACGAAGGGGAGCTTTTGCACTTCATTTTAGTGGGAATGTAACTCTTTTTTTGTGCAACTGCCAGGATCAAAAGGATCAGAGAAGTCAAGCAAGTCAAAACACACCTGAACATCACCGTGCACAAATCTTACTCTGAGCAAATTGAACAGAGAAAGTGAAAGAGTTCTCTGAAAACTCATTAGTTATCAATCTGGGAAAAGGGGAATATATTAGTCAATTGTATTTGTATGGCAGCTTGTTTACTCCCAAACATTTTGAACACCCAACCCCCAACATTGCTAATTATTGTAAAAAGTCTTATTTGTAATTAAAAGCGAAATTGGAAAACTGAAACATTTGGGGTTAAAGCTTCACCTGCTGTGGATGTGGAGTGCTCTGCTGACATACAGGATTTGGACACTGACCAAGGCAGGGCACTGCCAGCAGCAAAAAAAAAAAAAGGGCTTTTTCTCTTGCAGTACTTAAATATCTAGATTGCCTCTATTCCTTATTCCCATGGGCTGAGAATTAGCCATTTTTTTTTTCTTTTTTTTTTTGGTTAAGAATAGGGAATTTTGTGAATTTGTTAAATGTAGGGAGTACAAGAGACTTGGCTCTGGCAGATCCTCTCCCATGCCCCTGCCCTGCAGGATGGAGCTTGGAGTATTCTCCCCTTGCACAGAAGAAGCAAACTGCAGAGTGTGTCACCTTTTAAAAACCTGGTTTTGAATAGGATACTTCAGCAGCTCTCTGATGAAGAGAAATGGCTGCAGAGATGCATTGATTTTTAGTGTAAAAATACTGCTGAATGCTGGCCAGGCTGTGCTGTGCAGAGGGACCTGCCCTGCGTGGTTATACCACATCTCACTAATTATATTACAGCTCATTAATCTCTTGCTTTCATTCAGAATACAAACAA
Organism: Erpornis zantholeuca; assembly: GCA_013400515.1. Taxonomy (NCBI): domain Eukaryota; kingdom Metazoa; phylum Chordata; class Aves; order Passeriformes; family Timaliidae; genus Erpornis; species Erpornis zantholeuca. Next base: position 17,258 of record VZTN01020392.1, read on the forward strand.
AACAATATTTTAATGCATGGTGTTTGTCACATTTGTTTAATAAGTTTTTTTATCATTTTCTCAAGAATAAACATGCCACGACTTTTGTTTCTGAGATAGATAAATTAGCCTAAGGTTTTTTTTTCCTAAAGTTTGCCTTGTATTTTTCTAATTAACACAGGAGGAGAAATACACCTGAGGTAAATATAATTCTGCTCTATTCCTAATACTAGTAAAGGATTTCATTGCTTCCAAACTCATTAAGTTAGTGGTTATTAAAGTATGCAGGCTGCTCATTATGTCACAGAAAATAACATTCCTATTTTATTACCAGTTTCATTTCCATGGTTAGCACATTGCAGCCCTAATTACATTGGATACAGGGATCCATAGTTCTGTCCTAGCTCCCATTTTCATCTGACTCTGCTTGATACTTCTTATTTTCAGCTTATTATAAACTATGTCACCAGTAAGAGAAGTCACAGCAGCTTGAAGTTATAGATGATTCCAGAATCAGATGCCATGAGTGGGGTTTGTACTTCCCTGGATTTTTGATTGTCACAGATGAATTTCTCCTGCTTTGAATTAGAAGGTCCCATATTGTGAAAATATTTTTTTGGGCATCTGAGTGTTACGTGAAAAACATGCAAAACTCAACCAAGCAAGGACTTTCAAAGATTTTAGTGTTTTTCCTGAAAAGCTTTGGAACTGTTGACAATTCATACAGCTCCATCTCCTGAAGTATTCAGTGTGTTTGCTTTTCTTGTATTTTTATATTGTTATAAATGTGGGTTTATCTCCTCATGCCAAGGCAAGCATGAGAAAAGGAAGGGTCCTGCTTAAAATCAAGCAAATTCATGCCACTGCAGCCCTGACCTTGGTGCTTAGTAGTCATTAAATATCTCCTCTGAACAACAGGTCTCGTTTCACTCTCAGCACAGCATCATAAAGAAAATTGGACAAAAGTGAACAAAGGAGGGATGAAAGGTAAATAAGACACTTGATGGTGTTTATAGAATCATGGAACGGTTTGGGTTGGTTAAAGCCCATCCAGTGCCACCCCTGCCATGGGCAGGGACATTTTCCACAATCCCAGGTGGCTCCAATCCCCATCCAGCCTGGCCTTAGACACTGCCAGGGATCCAGGGGCAGCCACAGCTTCTCTGGGCACCCTGTGCCAGGGCCTGCCCACCCTCCCAGGGAAGAATTTTCTCCTGCCATCTAAACAAAATCTCCCCTCTTTTGGTTTAAAACTCTTCCCCCTGGTACTATCCTGTAAAAAGTTTCTCCTCATCTCTTTTACTTGAGTTCCCTTCAAGCACTGAGAGGCCACAGTGAGGTCAGTGAGCTCATGGTCACTGAGAGCTTTCAGTTTTCACCATAATTTTTACACCAGAGCTGCTCCAGTTTCCCCAGGTTTATGTGGCACTTGGCCACCCCTACGGCCTCTCTAGGACCTGTGAGTGTGACATGTCACAGACACACAGGCAGCAGCCAGGGAGGTCCCTCTGGGCTGCCCCCCAAATTCAGTATTTTGCAAGTGGCCCAGTGTGTGTATCCATGGCAGGTGTGATGCCTTAGGCTTTAACTTTTATATGTTCCCAATCCTGCCCTGCCCAGTGTCACTCTGCAGTTCCCTGGAGCTCGTTCAGTGCTGTTCTCTCATGCTCACACACACACAACAAAGCCTCTCCAGCTCTCCAAGGACACCCAGACCCTCCTAGGCCCAACAACTGCAAACCACAATCTTGGGGACAGGGGGGCAAGCTTGGGCAAATTCCATCCTTGCCTGGCTTCTGCTTGGGGAATTGATGCTGAGATCCAAGTGGGAAGAACTCGGGAGCTGTCCTTGTCCATGTTGGGATGCACTGAGGCAGGAGCCTCTGGAGCCCAGAGTGTACCTCTGAAGGCCTTTCCAATCAATCTCTCCTTGATTCCTTTATTCCTGTCTGCTCTCTGTTTCTAGGGAGCCATTTCAGGCATCAGGTGCACCCAGGGAATCTGATCTAATCCTTCTGGAAACTGAAGAAAACTCTCAAATTATAGTTGAGGAATGATCCATCTATGAGACAATTCAATTGACTCCAGCTAAACTAAACAAAATAAGCATTGCTATGACTGGGAAAAGTTTTTTTCTTATTTAAATGGTCACCAGGGGTGGGCTGTGGCTTTGTGTAAGTTTGACACTGACTTCAGATGACTCTCTAAGTGTGGAATGGGAGAGCCTACAAGAAAGCCAGAGAGGGAATTTTTACAGGGGCCTGGAGGGAGAGAAAAAACGGGAATGTCTTCAAACTGGAAGAGAGTAGTGTTAGATGGGATACTGGGAAGGAACTGGTCCCTAGGAGGGTGGAGAGGCCCTGGCACAGGGTGCCCAGAGAAGCTGGGGCTCCCCCTGGATCCCTGGAAATGTCCACAGGTTGGACAGGGCTTGGAGCCACCTGGGCTAGTGGAAGGTGTCCCTGCCCATGGCAGGGGGTGGCACTGGATGGGCTTTAATGATCCCTTCCAATCCAAACCATCCATGGTTTTATAATTCTATGATTTTCTTCATCTGATGAATAGAAATGCAGATGAAATTCACACATTTTAACCCAGCCTTACACACACACAGCCAGTGCAAGCGAATATTCATCAGCAGCACTTCATCTGACTCCAATCACATCTCGTTTCAGACTCCAAGGAACAGGTGATTTTTGCCTTTGTCATGAAGAAAGAGCAATCACATTAGAGAGCTTTCTCATTCTCTCGGTAATGAGCTTGAGATGACATTTGGGGAAGTGTTTTCTGTCTCACAAAACAAGGCTGTTTGTACATTTTCTAATGGAAGCTGCACAAACGCATACAGCACAAGGAGCTACTGCTTGATTTTTTTTTTTCTATAGGCTGAGAGTGAGTTAAATGTAAAATTACAGTAATTGTGAGCTGTTTTAGTATTGCCTATTATGTACTAGGCTTCATTTCAGTTATGGCTTTCCCCTAACTGCAGGGGAATTCTGTTACACTACACTGTTCTAAAAGGCCGGAGTATTTAGGGATTGCTGAGTTTCACAGCCAAAATTTCAGTAGAAATCGTCTCCAGGAACAAATATGTATATGGGCATTATTTGCTGTTTCTATTTGGGGAAATTAAGGCATGGGAGAACAAGAAGGGCAAAGCAGAGCAGGAGACAGGGCCAGTTTGGTGCTTCATCCTTCCTTCCTGGTGAAAGGAAGGAGTCTCTACACTGTTCATTAAAGCTGAAGGAAAATCTTTAAAAGGACAAAAGTGTAGAAGTAATCTTTTAAAAATGCTTTAATACTCGTGGGCTGAACTGAAATAGAAACCCGAGAGAAGAAGAAACCAAAATCCCATTTATACCTTCAGGGTGATAAAAGTTTTGAGTTTTGAGTGTTGGGGAATTCAGACATGGTCACACTGCCTAAGAGAAGATCTAACTATTGTTATTTTGTGTAATCATTTCTGAACTTTACAAAAATGTGCACATTTATGAGAAAGATACACATGGCCACACAGCAATATGGAAATGACCTGTACAGATCTCTGGGAAAGTTGTGTAATGCATTTACCTCATTTAAGTCGTACCTTAAGGGAACACGAGCTGCTGAATCTATTGATTATATCTTAGAAGGGCAATGATTTACAATTTCATCAAGGACACTGCCATAAACAGTAGGAGGACACTGATGAAATGTGTGGATGACAAAGAAAGAGACCACGTGGGCAGAGGAGGCAGAAGAGTCAGGAGCGAAGCTGAGCCTGGGAAGAAGGGAGGGTGGGAGGAAGGGGATTTTAGTTTTGTTGTATTTCATTCTCTCCTCCTCTGTTACAAGTAATTGGCAATAAATTAAATTACTTTCCCCAAGTCAAGACTTCTGCTTGAGACATTAAGAGGTGAGAGATCTCCCTGTCCTCATCTTGACTCAGGAGAGTTTTTCATCATGTTTCCTCCCTGTCCTCTTGATGGAGGAGAGATAAAGAGGCACCTGGTGAGCAGCCAGGGTCAGCCCACCACAGTGTCACCAGCAAGAGCTGTGAGAGCATTTACAAGTGAGAGAAAGTGCTCAGAACCTCCACTTTAGACACTCAAATGCACTCTTTATCTCATTATATCTCATTTATATCAAAGTCTGATCAGTGCAGGGTAGTTCCCGAGGAAAAGCTCTAAAGGCCTCTCAGTAGGTCGTTGCTTTTTTAATACAATCAATGCATAAAATTCCACAGAGAAATGCATCTTGTGAATTTTTGAGCCTTTCTCTTACTGGAGAACAGGAAGGAGTTCATTAACTGTGTTCATCCAACTTTTCTTAGACCTTCATTGATTCATTTATTGCTATAGCACTCTAATTAGTATGATTGATGTTGACATCTGCTACAATTGAGTGATTTTGATTTTTTAGGAGTGTGGAAAAATATGACTTAACAGTTTCTTTCTGACTCCAAATTCGCAGGTTTCTGGTTTTTTTTTTTTTGCAAGAGAAGGGAGTCTTTTGAGGACTTTAAAAGTTTACCCCAGGGCTGGAAGAATGCTTTGGGGTTATGAATTCAGGAAAAATTCCATCAGAAGTACACAGGAATGTTTACTGACCTGCTGAGGGTGGTTAAAAAGAGCCAAAGAATAGGGAGAGGGAGTGTCCAGATCAGGGAGCCAACAAGTCCTTGTGTCCCCTTTCCCCTAAAGGCCACAATGATTTGTTTATTGCAACATCAGAGAGTGTTTTTATCTCAGGAGAAACACAGACTCAGTTAATTTAATAAAGTTTAATATCATAAAAAGGGATGGAAACTCTGATGTGAGGAGGAGACAGGACCTTCCTCCCCTTTCTACCCCAAAAACCCAAACAAACCCACACCCCACAGTTTTAACTTCTGAACCCTGACGTGAAGAACATCATGACACAGGAATGATCTCCTTCAACTGAGTAGAGAGGAAGCAAAAATGATCCTGTGATTTTGGGCTGCCTTGAAGAAGTGAATGATTTAACACATAATATCTGAGCACAACGAGAGAATGAAGCCTTTGGGGAGTTGGATGGTGTAAAGGATGGACTTACACATCGAACACAGAGCATCACAAGCTGTAATTGGAAGGAAGCTTGTGAAGATAATAGAAAATGTCACAAATATCACCCAGGGATTTAACTGTAAACCTAAAGCCTTGTTTAAGTTCTGCCAGAAAGCAGCTCAGGATGTTCCCAGGTCGATAAGCCATATAATAAATGCTCAGTCTTTGTTTCTTTATTATATCATCCCACCAGCCCCACCTGACCCTGATGTCTTTGGCAGTGTGTAATTAAATGTTTCAACCTTTTGTCGTGGTTGTTTTACTCATAGTTCTTTCCTCCTGTCATTATAAGCTCCATTCCTTTGCCACATCGCCTGCACTATTTATTCCCTAGAAATTCTAACTGCATCTTCAGAAAAAGAAGATGCACTCCTTGATTGCTTGAGTCAGAGGAGAATAAACCCCATGTTATTGGAGAAGCAGCCTGACATAATCCCTTTGCTGACTGCCAGGGACACATTCAGTTGTCTGGAATGAGTGTGAGGAATCCCCTAGGAAGAGAACAGGAATGGGAATCCTGGAATAGCTGGCAACAAAGGATCCTCCTAGAGGAAGTGTAACAGAAAATGTGAAAACACAGAGAGAGATGTCTTGTGGTAGTGCAGCATGCAGGCAAAGAAGGATCTACACAAAAATTGTATATGTGGACAGAGAGGCATCTCTAGAATAAAATCACTGTAAAATCCCTCTGGATTTCAAGAGGAGCTGGAGTCAAACAACATGTCCAGCTGGTCCAAGGGTAGCAGATATTTCAGGAGCTGTTGAAGGAAAGCAGAAATTGAGAATCATGGCTCACTCAGGAGCTGATGGGGTTATCACAGTGCCCCAGGGTGCTTAATGTGGTGTTTGGGACATGGGCACAGGGAAGGAACACCTGTGACATGACCAGGCCACCGTGTCCCCCATTGCACCCCAGCCTGGCTCTGGACTCTCATGTCAAAACGTTTTGCACTTTTCCTTTGTTTTTCTGTTTAATCACCTTTAGTATGATTGTGGCCTTTACTTTTGTTTTTCTCCTATGAACATGGCAAAGAAAATTGCTGTGGGGCAGATTTGCCCTTTTTTTTACCCTTCTTGTGATCTTTCTGTTGTTTCACTGCTGCCTTGAAGTAGTAAAATACCTTCTTTATATATATGCAATAGATGTAGACCCATAAAACCCCGGAATAAATGTAAATATCTCTATTTATGATTTCAACATCGACAGTGAGAGGATCCTTTCGAAGTTGCCTGAAGTTATAAAAATGAGCTGCACTCAGGCTGCAGGCTCATTATGGGAACAGAGCTCAGTCATTATCAAGTCACACTCCAGGTGCTCATTCCCCACTCCAATCCTGTGACAAATTAGTGACTCTAAAGAGTGCTCCTACTGCAAGTGCTGCGCTGGCACCTCCCTGCTCCTGTGGCTGTGGCAATGCCACATCCAGGGGTTAGCAATTCCCTTGATTTCCCATAAGTAATAAGGAGAAGAGAATGCTGCATTTCCAGTAGAAGTTTATTGAGCAAGGAGGACATGAGGAGATAGCTCTGTTTAAATTAGGAGAGTTAAAAAGGCGCTTTCTACTTAGATACAAATTTCCCCCTGAGGACCCTGGAATGGGCTTACGTAAATTACAGGCTACTCCCTGGCTGCTCTTGACCTTAAAATAGACACAAAGAAAGGAGAATAAATGTTCCCTTTATGTCTGTTGTAAAAACCCCTAATTTGAGTCTATAGAACATGCACATATTTTTTTTATTATTATCATTATTGTTATTATTCTTATATCACAATTTGAATACTTTCACTGTTGGTGTGAGCTGGATATGACAAGGTTTATCTGCTCCAGCCCTTTCATGCTCTGCCACCAAACCCCTGAGCTCAGAGTGACTCTGATGACACAAATCAAGACAAAACCATGAGTGTTTAATGCATTCTTTAACATAACAGTGAAAACTCACAAAGGAAAGCAAAAAACAAGTGTCACCAGAAAGGAGAGCACTAATAGGGATGTGCTTGGGGACATGACTGTGGGGAAAAAAAAAAGAAAAAGGAAGACTTAAAAAAAACCCACCAAATTGATTGTTTATGCCCTGAATTAATCAGTTCTGACTTCTAATATCCTGCCTGCTTAATAAACCTTAAGTAGGAAGGTAGCAATGCACTCTCCTTAATACATATGGGAAATCAATGGGATTGCCAACCCCACTAAATGTTATTAGCAGAACACCCGAGTCAGGGAGCTGCCACTTCAGCAGCTGCCATAGGAGCACTGCTCAGAAATTAGTGCTTATCTGTCTCAGATCCCAGGCTCTGCAAATGAGCTCCGGGGGCACCACGGGATAAGGATGGAATTTCATCCTATTAATGTGTTTGCATGAACTGCACAAATAACACAGCTTTGGGGGGTTTTGGGTCGGGGTTTTTTTGCTTCTTTATTTGTTTGTTTCCTTTTTTCTCTCTTTAGATATTGTTAAACTGGGAACTCTGGGCTCAGTTTGGGGATTTTGTTGCCCAGTGTGGGATTTTTGATCTTTGGGAAGATAATCCCTCCCTCAAACCCTTTCAGTTCTAATGGATCTACATGCTCCTACCTCTCAGGTTATCCAGTAATGAGCCTTTATAAAAGCTGATTTAAGACCATGAGAATAAGAGAACTGATGGTTATTAAGAACTCCTTTAGTTTAGACTTTCTTTAATAGTCACTTTAACTGATACAAAAGAGGGCACAAGCCCAAGGATATTTCATAATTTTAGAAGATACTTGAAGATCTGATGATGTCAAATCTTCACCTAGAGGAACATCATGGTCTCCATTCAACACTTCTGCTCTAAACAGCCAGCACAGATGGCTTGGTTTAACTTCATCATTATCCTGAATTATGTTATGTCAGGCTTGTAGGATTATTAATATTTAATAAATTCACAGATCAATCTGCCTTTTTCCTATCCAATTTATAAATTATTCACAGGCTCATCTATCTTTTTTCCTCTGTTGTTGGCATAATCATTGGTGAAAAATATATCTTGTTCACCAGATCTATTTTATTGTTACTCTAAAATATATATATCTAAGAAGGAAGTTGGAGTGCATCCAGTATGCACAGAATTGTTTAATGCAGTGTTCTGGAGCACTTTGATGTCACAAAGGAGAAAGAGATTAAGGAAGGTATAATTAATATTTATTTGCTTTGGCTCCAAGTCCTCTGATAAACCAGATTAGGTGAAGTGTGTTGAGACAGGTGGGATCACCCCTTTTCTTCTGGGGATGAGGTGAAGCCCCAGGTTCAGAGCATCCTAGTTCAGGAAGAGGAGGGACTATAGAAGCATCTCTTCCAGAATCTTTCTCATATTCTCAAACTTCTCTGCACCTGAGCATCTTTAAGGACAGGGCAAGGACTATGTGCTCCCAGGCCAGGAGGTGTTAAAAATAAAACCAACTTTTTCATCCCAATTAGGGCTCAAATTCAGGTGAGATTTTTGATCTTCCATTTAACACTAAGCCCTGGTTATACACTTTCAGAATTACATGTTAAAAACTTGTGTCTACTGCATCTCCTTGCTTGAAATAAGGAGATTAGAGTTAAACAGATATAAATATATGTATTCTGTGCTTTCTGTGACTGAACATTATGTTTGAATATAAATCCTTCAGAATAATTTCTGCTGTTTCAGCAGGTCAATCCATTTCTTCCTGAGATTCAGCTCTTGGCCTCCTTCATTCCCCACTTCTGGTCCAGTCTCCCTAGAAGTGACCCATAATTGAGAGCAGTGCACAGCCTGAATTAAGGACATGCAGATGAGGGTAGCACACCTAAATTAATCCTCTGACTTTGCATTTAGTCTCCTCAGCTCTACCAATTATGAAAATGAAGGGTGGGGCACTTGGAAAAAGAACTTTGCCAAGGTTGCAAGGCTGTGGATTTAAGGAGACCTTGCTGGTTGCCGGTGTTGGAGGGCATACAGCCCCCAGAGTCGAGGCTGGGAGGGATCCTGGAGCTGCAGGAAATGCAGTTTAAATGGAAATTTAGGCCTCAACGATGTAGCATTCCACCTCTTGGTGGCATCAGAAGAACAGAGCATTTCTCCTGGGACAAGGGAATGGACAAATCCATCCAACAGGTACAGGGCTTGTCAGAGAGAGTCCAGAGGAGGCCACCAAGCTGCTGAGGGGGCTGGAACACCTCTCCTCTGGAGCCAGGCTGGAAGAGCTGGAAGTGTTCAGCCTGGAGAAGGGAAGGTTGTGAGGAGACCTCACAGCAACTTCCAGGGTCTGAAGGGGCTCCAGGGAAGGTGGAAAGGGACAATTCATCAGGAAGGACCTGAAAGCTCACCCAGTGCCATGGGCAGGGACACCTCTCACTATTCCAGGCTGCTCCAAGCCCCATCCAAGCTGGCCTTGGACACTTCCAGGGATCCAGGGGCAGCCACACGTTTCCTGAGAAGTCTCCCAAATCTGTGGGAAATGATGGAGCTGCTGCAGCAGATAACAAGGATTCAGGACATTCAAGCAACCACTAAGAACCACAGCTGTCCTGAGAACCCTGCACTGCTGGGCTGTGCTTTTGGCTGGCTGTCAGAAATTCTGGGGTTAATTTTCAACTGATAAGTGATGATTCTGCATAATTCCTACAGATTTGCCTGACTTCAACAGTATCCTTTCTGCTAATTGTGTTCTCTGCACCCTGCAGAGACTGTCATGGATTAATACCCTTTATTTTTGGAGATATAGTTTTGTTTGCAGCTGTTTTTATCAGCAGCTTGTTCATCCCACACCAAGGCACAGACATAACTCAGAACCTGTGAATTTATGGAGTTTTTTTCCCTGCTCAGGTGCTGGTGTGACTGATGGCTCTGTGGAACTCGGGGTTTGATCAATTATTTTCCTGCATGTAACAAATCATGTTGCAATCATATCTTGCAGCTGGAAGCTTCAGAGAACAACACAAGTGGCTTTTTTAATGGAGAATTTAAATTACATGAGTCATTTTTAAATCACTTGATAAAAGACTAGACAGGAAGGGGGATTGTAAGTGTTTGATATTGCTCCAGTGATCATTCTTATTGCTACAAATACAAACAATTTGGGATTTTTTTCCTCGCTTCTGTGCTCTGCTAAAAAGCTCTCTGCCTTTACAGAAAGCCTGAAAAATACAAATAGCTTGTGCAGATCAATATCAGCCTGTGTTGTCCTCTAACATAACCTCCAGAAGAGGGAATTTTTTGGTGGCATAGCCAAATTTTTAACATGAGAAGTAATATATTAATATATTTATGCTCCTACCATGTGATTTTTAAAAATCCCCCTCCCCAAACTCAGTATTTTGGAACGTTTTTCAGTTTCACAACTTGAAACACCAATATAGCTATTTAATTTCAATGTAAAGTGAAAGTAACTCTACTAATGCTGCTAGGATGAATTTCTTAATTTAAGTGGTAGGGTCCTTTTAAATATTCAAATCCATAGTTTAGTTGGTGCTTATGGATGAAAGGAAGGCATCTGAATTTTAGGGATGCTTTTTAGAGCCTCCATAAAGTTCTGTCCAGGTGCCATTTTTCCTGGGCAAATTTGGTTTCTTAAAGCTGTCTTTATTTTCTTCTCTTCTTTTTCCCCCTTTCTCTCTTTTGTTTACTCACAGAACTGGTTAGCATCACTTTGGCTGAAAAAAAATCTGAAATGCAGATAAAATAATAAACTTAGCTCTTTTTAAGTGGCAAAAAGCAGAAAGCTTTTCCTTGACCTGTTTTGAGTCAAAAGGAATCCTGCTTTGCATTTAAGAACATTTTATTCTTTAGTCCTGACTGAATATTATTCAGATTTTCCCAGGGTTTTTCCCCGTTTTTTGGGTTTGCTGCTGACCTGCAGAATCCTGATTCCAAAGATTTGCTCAGTCCTGGTTCTGGACATTCTCAACTCATTTTGCCACGTCCTACAGAACCTCCAGGAATCTTAACCTTTTCACTTCTCTTGCCCTTAATTTAATAAATATTGTACCATTCACTTAAAAATTAATAAAGAAAGAAACAGAATGGATTTGTACATTTGAAGAGCCAAGCTGAAAGGATTGATAGGACTTTTCCTATCTCCTGTTCTGATGGTTATGTGACAATCCACCACTGTGGTGAAGCCATGGAAAAGGCAAATGTTGGCATGTATCAGGAAGAGCAATTAGTCCAATTACTGGGAATTATTAATGTTATGCCAAGCACTGTTCAAACCTTGTATTGAGCATTTCATACAGTCCTTGCTTTCAGGATTTATTTCAGCAGGAGTGGATGCAGAGGAGAGGTCACAGGAACTGGAGTCCCTTGCCTTGTGAAATGGAGGTGACAGATGGTTTGGGCTTTTTTTCCCCATCTAGGCAAACCAAAGTCTGAGAGGAGATGCAGTTGTTTTCCTTAGATGCAGTAATTAAAGGATGGTCACTGGAGAAGGAGCACAATCTCCTGTGGAATGACAACAATGGCACGAGGGCAAGAAATTTAAATTAACCACGATTATTTATTAGTTCTGTGAAAACCCAGAAGGTTTCTAATAATAAATTTAGTTAGAAAATAGTGAGTATTTGACAAAAGGGGCTGGTTCCAAGAGCAAACTTAGCTGATCTAGGAGGGGATTGAGTGATATAACTGGATTGTATTTAATTAATTACTCTACAGATATTTGAGTAATGCAGTAACTATTAGATCCAATAGATATTTGTAAAATAGTTTCCTTTGTACTAAACTTTCTCACATTGAGAAAATTCTTCAACTGAGACAGGCCTCGTTTGCAGGAGGAAAACAATGTTGTGATTTCCATAAGAAATTCTGTTATTTCACTGCTATTTCATTTGTCAGTATCTCTGTGCACATTCAGGGACTCCCCTTAAAAATTTCCTTTGTCATGGGAAATATTAGCTTTATTTATGGCAGAAGTTTCGCAGCTAAATAAGCATCAAACTTAGAACTACGTGAAAAATCCTCTATTGCTTCACCAGCCTGTCTAGATTTCTTCTTTGCCAGAACTGAAATGATGTTATCAGAACGAGGCATCATTTTTCCCAGGCTCTGTAATGATATAAATATCCAGGGATGATCCAGTGTAGGATACTGATTCCATAAAGAAATGTGCCAGAGGTTTGCAGTGAAGGTATAATCCTGTCTGGTGTTGACTGAGTGATTTATGAGATGTGCCAAATCTCCTCAGCTGCTGTTGTGCTCAGGATTTTTGGGATGCACATCCATGAATCCCTTTGATTTCAGTGCATATATCAGCCTCAATATTCACAGAAACATCCTAATCTTTAGGACAAAATATTTTATCCTAAATGAAGAGGAGGAATCTGCACAGGTGAAGCTTCACATCAGAGCTTCATTTTCAGCTTTGATATCTAAAAAGATGTTTTTAGTAACTTATTATTTTAGTGGTGTTCTTAGACCAGAAAGATTTTATAGAGAGTAGCAAATAAATGGTAAAGATGTAAACTAATATTTTAACAAAATATTTTAATATTATCCTAAAGAATACTTGTGTAGATTTTTAGGTACTTGTTTACTTTCACATGATTCAAAATGCATCCCAGTTTCCTACTGGTGGTGCCACTGAATTTCTGTGGAATTTCTGAGCCTGCTCTGCAATGCTTTATAACATTGGGTTAGGCTTAATTAGTGTTTCACTGGGGTCTCTCTGAAAACAAACAAACAAACAATTAAGGCATTAATGCAGATGCAGCCTGAAACAGCTGAGTCATTAAAATCCATGTTGAAGATGCCTGAAGATAGGCAACATGAATTCCACCTTAAATCCCCCCCCAAAGACAGACATTCCAGGAAATCTAAATGTACAATCACTACCTTATTATTAGAGTTTTCAATGCATTTTAGAAAAGAAAATCTGAGTCATTTCTCATGTTCAGGAAGAGAATTCCAAGTTAGGATTTCTTAGAAGAAGCAGGCAAAAATGAAGAAAGTGAAGTGGTGTTAATTGGCAACAAGAATCAATTTGTATTTCCAGCATCAAATTTAGGATCTGATGAGGTGAACAGACTTTCTGGTTCTATTGCTGACCTCCTCTAGGCCACTAAACCTAAAGTAGTGACCTTCTCTGATGCCTTATAAACCAATTGCTTCCATTTCCCACTGGGAAGAAGATGAATATTTTTTTTCCTGAGTGATCTGTCTGAACCAAGGTGGTGCCTAGAGCTGGTCTTAAGAAACCCTTGGAGAAAAGCCCCACGAGTTTTAATGATCAGCTACTCTTCTGGTATTTCTATGTCTCAGAGTTTTAATAACAGGAGAAATAAGTTATTAGTGAGTAGAGCCATTTTAATTTTTAGGGGTCTTCAGAACTCTTTTATGATATTGTTTTCTCTTGGCCCAAGGTCTCAGTTGTGTGGCAATTAATAGGATCAAACAAAATACTCAATTTTAAAATACTTGAATTAGCTTCTCCACAAGTTGATAGCAAACACTTGAATTTTGAATATGTTTTAGGTAAAAAGTCAATTCCTTTAAAACAGAATTAAAATATAATAAAAAGAAAGGTTTTACCCCAAAATGTTTTCATCGATTAGCTTAGAAATCCATAGTAGTTAAGTTGTACAACACCGATTATTTCAGTGGTGCAAAGCTTTGAACATCATCAAAACTGATGCTTTGAAAACTGAGTTTGTTACCTACAAGAAGCCTCTGTGTTTCTTTTTATATGTAGGTCACCAGGATTTTACAAAAGGCAAGTTGTTCAAAATTTCTGACTTTTGGATGTGGTTTCAAAAACCTCTTCCATCATTTTCGCTGAATATCTGCTACATATGGATTTTTGCAGAATGAATTCAGTATTTCACAGATATTTTTTCTTTTTAAAAAATATTATTTGTAGCCAAGCCACATGTTGTGCTTCAATATTTTTGACAGAATTTAATGACCAAAGGGAAATTTCAGCCTTTCTCTTTTTTTTACTTTTCAATTTTGTCTTGTTGGCTCTTTTTTCTTCCCTTGGAATACCAACATTTCCCCTCTCCAGCTCAATGCCCTGAACAACCTCAAACGCAATCAAATACTGGGGAGAAAAGATACAAAATTCCAAAGGAAGAACATCCCTTTGAAGCCAATTAGGATCAGGCACTCTGGAATAAATAACATTTCCTTGCATAATTTAGTTCACCAGTGAGTTTGCAGAGTGTTTGTTATTAGAGTCTTCTCACTGTAAAATAAGTTAGAAAAGACTAAAAAAAAGGAGAGGATCTTATTTTCAGCATGGAAGGACCTTCAACTCCTACTGGAATTAGTGACCCCAAGTGTTGAAGACAGTATATCCACAATGATTGAACAAAGAAAATTAGATATTTCACCATGCTTTAAAACATTACAGAAATTGTCTCCTTATCTCTTTACCTTGAATTAAGGCAGTACAGGGAACATTAAAAGTAATTAAGGATTTTCTGGTTTATTCTACAAAGCATTCTTCAATCATTAAAACTCTGAATATTAGGAGTAATCAATATCCCGGAGTGGTTTTTGCTTTGGTGAGCAATGCAGGGAGTTCAGTGAGAAGCTGTCTTGTGTTGTGAAGGATACTCCCACAGGGACATTAAATCCAGTACAATTAGCAGCCTAAATATGGTTAAATGTGTAGAGCATCACTCAGAACTAAATAATGTATGTGTTACTCCAAAGAACATCAGGAACTTATGAATTTCTATTAAGCCTCTTTCACTCATTTTTCATTAAACATGAGAGCTGTGACCTATCTGGAGATTCCTGGTTAAATTAAGGTAATTGAAGACTGCAACCAGCTAAGGTGAGACAGGAGCACATGGAAATTAGTTAATATAAATTGAAGGTAATGAAGAAAATTAATGTGGAAATGTGGATTTTTTTTTTTTCCCCACAATATCACTTTTCTTTCTATAAGCAATATTGCCTCAGAGGATAGAAAATTGAGGTTCCTCTGAAATCCAGGAAATCGACCATTCTGATGTCATTCCAATGGCACTTTGTTCATGAAGGGTGGGTTCAGTCCTCTGAACACGAGGGAGGTTTTCCACAGGAAGGCCTGCAAAGGGAGATTCATCCTTGGTAACTTGGACACCAGAGGTGTTTCTCCATGAGTGAATCCACGTGGGATACTGCGATCATGGAACCAGCAGGGTCGGAAAGGAGATCCAGAATCATCGAGTCTAACCTTCTGCCCTGGGCAGCCTGGGCCAGTGCTTCCATCTTTCTGTGAAGAAATTTTCCCTAAAATCCAATCTAACCCTCCCCTGGCCCAGCCTGAGGCTGTTCCCTCTCCTCCTGTCCCTGTTCCCTGGGAGCAGAGCCTGACCCCCCCGGCTGCCCCCTCCTGTCAGGGACTTGTGCAGAGCCACAAGGTCCCCCCTGAGCCTCCTTTTCTCCAGGCTGAGCTCCTTTCCAGCAGCTCCTGGTGCTCCAGCCCCTTCCCCAGCTCCTCAATGTCCCTCTTTCAGCGAGGGCCCAAAACCGAGCCCAGGACTCGAGGTGTGGGACGATCCAAGTGGCAGCACCAAGGGAAATGTGTCCTGTTCCTCCACAACTTACAGGGAAAAGCCACCAACCCTCGGGGCAGTGCTGCTGCAAGGAACCCTTAACAAAACTCCTGTGTGAGGTGAGCCACCTCTGCCACCCTCCCCCAGTGGCAGACAAACAAAGTCTTTAGTTGCACCCATCACAAAGGCCACGTTTTTAGCAGTAAGACCAAATTTCTGGATTAAAAGCAGCTCGAAACACAGGATCCCAAAAAGTGCAAAGATTCAGGGTCATGTCCAGCAGATTTTGCTGTTAAAGGACTCACACAAAACTCAGGAGACTTTGCTTCACCTGGACTTGCTGCTTTATTTTTTGGCCCTGCCAGGGAACTCAGTAGAAAACACCCCAATAATTATTAAACATACTGAAAATATCATTTACTTAACTCAAGCATCATGGATTAGTGGGAAATAGCTATATTTTGGCTAAAATTAAACAAAGCAACCAAAAAAAGTAAACAGAAAAAGTGAATTTGAGAATATTTTTATCTGAGAACTTGATTGAAATGACACTATAACACTATTGTCTCTCTCCCTCCCTGCACTTGGTTTTCAAGCTTCTGAAATTGTACCTTTCAGACCTCAGTCGAAGTATAAAAAGCAAAAGTGAAGCAAATAAAGCATCAGCTGTTGATATTGTTGTTTTCTGCATCATTTACTTTGAGCTAAGAATGGTATGAAAATTGTTATTTCCATTTGACCACAGTCAAGTCCAAATTTTATTAAGAGTAGCAAGGGATATTTGCAGCTAAAAAATAATATTCTCAGAAAGCAATTATAAAGACGTTTAGATATAACGTATTTAATTAAATTTATTATTAAAGGATCAGCCTTTATTTTAATGGGATGAAAAAAAGATTACAAAATTCAACTTGTAAATAATAGATGTTGATAGAACATTATGTAGCAAACAGAGAGTCACTGTTATATCTCATTTCAACTTATCTGGATCAAACGATAATTTCCTTCACACTCTAAAGCTGTAATAATAAAATATCAAAATGAGACATTATTAGTCATTTAAAAAGTAAATGCTTTCATTTTTCCATAAAAAAGCTTCAGCCATTAGTAATCCAGATAGGTACTACCTTGTGGTAACTTTGAACTTTTAAAAAAGCATGTGACAAATGTCAGTTATAATGTATTTAATTAACTCTTTTTTTTAATTATTATTTTTGTCTGCCTAATCCCTTTGTACAATGAAATCAATGAAAAATTAATGGACTACATGCAAGATGTTCTCAGCTATCAGTACATTAAAATTATCACCATTAAAGTTGGCAAAATGTTGCTAAAGGGCATTGTTTTGCTTGTTTGGACAGACCTGCATGGACCAATAAATGAAATTAAACAGATGCCAGAATGCGTCCAGCTCCCCAAATCCTGTATCCTTACAGAGTCACAAATGACAAATCCCACAGTGCCACAGAGAGGGAAAACACTGTTTCTGATCTTTCAGATGCCTTGTTATCACATTACCTCTAATTGATGATCATAAATATTGATTTGGGGCACACAGGACAGGCTTGGAATCCTGGGACCTGATAGATGGCAGCTGCTTTCTTGACCCAGGAATTCCATGTGGTGGGAATTGTAGGAATGGTGAATAATTTGGGGCCCTTTGGCTCTGTGCTGGCAGAGTCCTTTCCATCATACAGTTTTGTGCTGCCGTCTAATCTTTTATTTGGCTTTAATTAGCACAGATCTGCCATTTTCTACAGGCCACTGCTAAGCATGGGGTGCATTGAGTGGGTAACAGCCCAGAAAGGCAAATCACAGGATCCCAGAATGGTT
>VZTN01020396.1:1497-32377 GCA_013400515.1 Erpornis zantholeuca
TTCATAGAGGAAGTAACAAAGATTAACCTGCGACTGAAGAAAATGAAACCATTTATCCTCAAAACACAGGTAGTTATTACCTCCAGTACTAACATAAATCCCTTATCAAGACAGGAGAATGCTACCAAAATGTTTATTCAGCAGTTTAGAAAGTTCTAATGAGAAGCTTTAGGGCTGGACTGAAAAATACCTAGCTTGAGAAGTCTGTTAGGAAAAGCAGATAGGATACACTGTGCCCTTCTATAACTTCAAACCCTGTTTTCTAACAAGAAATTTTAAACTTCTGACAGCATTATTGTGCTTTTAAAACTGCTTTTCACATAGCTCCATTAGCTTTGTCAAAAGCTTTTAAATGACAGTTTGTTAAAAGTTAGGCTCATTACTACCATCTTTCCATATGCTTTCCAAGATCGCTGCAATAGCCAAGGGACAGCTCAAGGAGAAAAGTAAGTATGAACCATTGCATTTTTTTTCTATTAGGAATTTTCTGGCCATTTTGAAACATCAGGTTTTCATACTGATTTCAACAAAACAAGTCTCAAGCTCTGCAATATTAAAACAAAAAACCACGAAAATTTCTGGGAAAGTTAAAACTACTTACAACTTCACTTAAAAGACATCAAACTCATGAGTTTCGAAAAATATTCTCTTCTACCCCTAAAGCAAAATTTCTCAAAGTATTAAGTTAGCATTTAACTAACTTAAGTTAGTTTTGGCTGGGACAGAGTAATTTTCTTCACAGTATGGGGAGATTTTGTGGATTTGTGCTGTAAACAGAGCAGATGTTTTAGTTACTGCTGAGCAGCAATTACAGAGTCAAGGCCTCTTCTAGCAGCAGACCTACACATTTCCACAACACATTTCCACTGGAGAAAACTCATTACTACCACTCATCTTTGTGATGAGTGCTTGTTTATGTAATTAGCAGCAGAGTTTTAAAAATGACCTTGCTTAGTAAGAGATTCTGTAACTAAACCTGAAAAAATGTTTCTCATCATACAAATATTAAACCTGAAAATCTGTCCAATTAACTTAAAGAATTTGGATGTTAGTAACATTTCACAGTGGCTGCTAAATTGAAGGCTGCAAGATAACTTTTTTAACAAGTATAAATATTTGTACATGTGATCTGTATTTAAGACTTAAATTCTTAGTCAAATATGAAACACTGTATCATCTAGTCCTGGACAAGCATCAGTTCAAGAAGGCAAGTAAGAATAGATTCATCAGCTTTCAGACCAAACCAAAGTAATTCTATTTTTTAAACCAATAGGATTTAATCACTTGCATAAAAATAGTTTCAATTCAATAGTAACAATTTCCTTATTCACGAGCTAAATATAATTTGAAAAAGCACAAATTATCAGCTTCCTTTTCAGCTCTTTGATTAAGTTGGCATTTAGAAGGAAACACGGAAAGTGATATAAACTGGCGTTCTACCAATGAATGGACAACCAGAGCATTTTATCTCACAGAGTTAATCACACCTCTCCTGGTCTGAGCTGTTTGTACAAAACAAGAACTTTGGGAAAAGTTTTCATACCAAGCACAAATGATTCTGCTCCCTTCTTTGAAGAATATGTGGAATCCGAAATCAGAATTAAAAGCAGGATTACATCCAGATACTACAATTTGCATATAGTTTTCTAAACTTAAATATCAAGACCTACAGACCAAAGCATTAATGCAAAAATTAATTTACCATCTGTGGGCAGATGGTAATTACCAGCCTCTTTCCTGTTCTATGTTACTGACTTGATTTCAAGTCAGGCTGACTGAAATCCTAATTTGGCAGTGAGGTATTACACCACAAAGCACTTCCAGTACTATTAGAAAAAGCCCACTAAACTTCACACCCAACATAAAGACCAAGGAAGCCTTCTACAGGTTAGGCTAATTTCAGGAGAAGTATAACCAAATTTCTTGAAAATAAATAATTTATTTACAGAGAATCTGTGTAAATTTTTTTTTTTTAAGAAATATAGCCATGGAAATTAAGATAGATAACACAATAATCTACAACACTGGTATTATGGGAGGAAGCCATTTCCAAACACATTAATTGAACTTAATAAAGTCCCTTGAAATCAAAAATTCAAATACTGTCTGCTCCTCTGATATAATTTCGTCAATGAAGATTTCAGGAGCACCCTACATGATGCAGGCTCAAAAAACCCAAAACAAACCACACAAAAAACACAACAAACCACTCAAAAAACCCAAAACAAACCACACAAAAAAATCCCCCAAAACAAACTAGATTTTTAATTTTACAGCAGTATTTAAAAAAACGACCATCACAGATTTTTTTTTTGGTTGTTCAAGCTCAACCTATGAAATTTTGCAGATACATCTTCACTAGGTGTTGGGGTATTGCTAATTTAGTGCTCTATTTTAAATAACTAGCTGTACTGTATAAAGGTCAAAGACAATCTAACCTAGCCCTCAATCTGCACGAATGTCACCTTCTCAGGAGAAAAAAAAAATTGAAATGGTATGGCCCTTTCCACAAAAGGCACTTTACAAAAGGTGCGTGACAAAATAAATTTTCCACATTCATGAAATGCAAAATAAACTGTCTTTTGCACCAGGCCCTCGAACAGCTGAAACACGTGTGAGCTGGCACTAGCCTGTGAAGAAGCACATACACAGCATGTAGATATAGCTCAGAGACATACACACAGTAATTCACAACATTTTCTGAGGGAAAAAAATTAATTTACTTGTCCATGTAATGATTAACAAGGATCATTTAGCAGAAGAAATCAAACTTCCAACTTATTTTTGATGCAGATCCATGAGACAACTGAGGCAATCTAATAGCATAGCACTATCAAAAGAGGAAATCCTCCCCAGCCCTTTCTTTGTACTTGCCCTGAATTTCCTCTGACCCAATCAGAGCCAATTCAGCCCATTAAGCCAGCATAGAATTATTCACTTTTGCTGGTTCAAACCTCTACTAGCTTAGTAACCATTTCAACACCAGCAAGTTAATAGATGAAATCCATCTACTTATTTCCTACCTTACACAGCCCCTACTTTCAAATGTTTTTCTAAATACCACAACACTCTTTATTTTAATTTATATTATCATAGGGAGAGCAAGAAACCCTAGTAGCCAAAATGTACTGGTCAACTAAGACACAAAATATTCAGTAAACAGACACAGAAAAACAGAAACTGCTGTATCACTATTTCTAATTTCTCTTTTAATCCATCAGTGTCTGTTAAATCTCCACTTTATCTATCATTCCTTCTCAGCCCATTCTGGCAGTCAGAATTCTCTCATCACTGTGGTGATTGAACCTGGGTTCCAGATCATAGTAGCTTAGTTTATTGCTGCTCAGAGGAACTGCAAACAATGGCAGGAGTTCTGCAGCCATATACAAATTGAAACATTAATTTTGGCTTTTCTTCCTGTCACTGCAAAGTACATTTTATTAAGAAAAGCCAGAAGCAAACTATTTTTGTCATCTATGCTGTTGTCATTAGATGCCAGTATTACAGCAACAAAAAAAGTAAAAAGATGACAGGTACTGTTTTCCACCACCCTTTTCATATTTCTTAACGTAATACTCTCATTTTAGCATTAGCAATTTTTCTGTGCTTTTCACTTATGCAGAATGACCTCCTCTCCAAACAATAAAGTGGCTGAGAATGCATTTAATCTGCTTGGTATGTAAAATGCTCATAGTAACACTGGTATAGAACCACCTGATGAGAACAAATCACAGAATAAATATGAGAAGAAATGCATCCTTCTGTTTGAAATTCTTCTCTTTCACAAGATCTCAGTTCAGAGTTTTATTTCCTGTGTAATACCAAAGGCAAAAGAAAAAAGTCTCACTTGTGAAATATGGTTGATTGAAGACTCCATCCGTCGAAGCTGGGATGCTTGGATATCCAGCATTTGGAGAACATTGTTGGCCAAAGTGTTGATCAGATAGGCTACGCTTGCTAATGACTGGGTTGTGTACGCTTTGGTTTCTTCCAGGGCTCGCTGCTTATCTGCTGACTGAAAAACAGAAAGAAAAGGTTTATTAGTATAAAGTCTTTCACACAAAGATTCTTGGAATGAACTCTTTCTGCCTATCTTTATAGACAAAGAATTAAACAAGTAAAACTAATTCTAAATAAAAGTTACTACTTTTCCTCCCTTCCATTTGTTCCACAAAAGATACTGCCTTTGTATTTTAAGACTTTCTATACTTTCTAAAAAGAACTAAGCTCCTTTTATCTTGAAATATACCGAGTTTTTCTTGAAAAAAGTCCAACTTCTTATTCAGTATTCAAGCAATTAACTTGAAAAGCAATCTGACACAGCTATTATTTACTTCTCCTAGACTTTATATGATTTAGAACTGTTTATTTTTCCAAACTTGGTTCTTCGTTTATAACTCCTAACAGCCTGCAAGGAGCTGCCAAATACCACATTCCTCATCTCTCCCAATCATTTAGACCTCATTTTTATCACAAATGGTCACTCACAGTGAATGAACTACAATTATTCCCTTAAGATGGTAGCCAAATAAAATGTGAATCATTTTTTAAAACAAAAAGTCCATGTTGTCTTCTTAAACATATTTTGTACCTTTTCACATTGTCAATGCCTTCTTCTATGAAACATTATGAGCCATTTTTCTAACAGTAGAGCACCTAAAAGTATTTAGACTATCAATAGACAAGATAACCCTTAGAAGTTTAAAAACATACATACATTTCAAACAGCATTAAAAATACCAAGCTACGAATCTCATTGTTAGGGTTCCCTGTTTCTCCTTGAACAATATTTATATTATTTTATATTACTAAGACCTAATTCAGTACAGAGAATACAGATTAAAGCACTGGTAAAACATACAACTAAGATGCTAAGAAACTTTCCATTTTCCAAGGCCTCAGTATACACTGAGAATGACTTTAAGGTTAACTTTAGCCATCTCACAGGCTGATGGTGCTGTTTCTAAAGCAACGGTTGATAAATGTTCTCTACTCCCACTTGTCATTATAATACAGTATTTCATTATTTCATTTGCTTTTTATATTATCTAAATAGGCTGAGTATCAAGATTCAAGAAATGTGCTGTTACTAAAGAGGGAATATAAAGTAATTCCATATCTTTCAGCACAAGCTGAATCTACTGTCCATTTTATAATACGTACTTTGAGAAACACAGAAATAAGCATATCTGTATTTCAGGAAAACAATTCTTACAGCTCAATATGTTTCCCAAAACCTTGTAGTAAGATTTTTAAAAGAAGATTTCTAGCTTTCAAGGGAAAAAAAATCCCTCACATGTAAACACAGGCACAGGACTTCAATTAAATGCTCACATGAAAGATATTCAATACTTTTTCTTCCCTGGCAACCTTCGGTGTCCATAAACAACACTGATAACTTAGCTGGCCAGTTAGCAAGCTACACCACCACCAGTTCCTCATCTGCTAGGCAGGAGGACAGCAGCAGCTGCTGTTCATCCAAGAGCTGCCTCGATGGGACAGGAAGGAGGAATGCTGCAGGAGGTGAGCGTCCCCACCACATTTCTCCCCCATGCAGAAGACAAAACAAGACCAAGAGAAGAAGGAACTGAAAATTTTAGGAGATAGCTTCTCAGGGCACAGTATGATGGTATTCTTCAACAGAGCACACTTATAAAAGCTCCCTTATATCCAGCTATAAAGAAGTTAGAAAAATTCTATCCCTAGATCTCATTCAAGAACTCATGACTTTCAACCAGCTGAATAGTATGTCTTGTACATAAAAGAGTGCAAAATTCAGCTTAAGGATTCCCAAATGAAGGAATACCAAGATCTTTACCTTTCTTCTCACACTGCTGGCCTATAAACGCACTCTTTCTTCCCCTCTCCCTACTCCTATCTGCAGCTCAGCCTGCACAGTCCCCTGCAGCAGGCACACTCCACAGCCATTCAAACCATTTCTCAATGGCAGTAATAAGAATGACCAGAAGCTCTCGCCTGTTTGGCTTTGCAGCTGCTGCCCATCTATTTATAGAAGCAGAAAATGCTGATTTCCATTAGTCCATTGTACGTCCAGAGAAGCTGAGTATAATCCACCAAACACACTATTTTTCATTACTAGACAAAGTGTTTGCAAACAAAAGGAAAACTAGCTGTAATTTTAAATATTATGAACCTCTGCTATGGGTTTTCTGCTTAAAGAAGCACAAATATGAATCCATATTCAGAGCCAGTCCTTCCGGGGATGCAACCTAATAGCCAAATTCAAGTCACCCCCAGTTTAAACCAACAAGAAATTGATTTCACCATGTTCAAATGCATTAAAGTTCTCATAAAACAATCCTATAAACTCCTTTGGAACTGTTATTAGCAAAAAACCCAATTTGATTGAGGTGTCTAATTTATGTATTTAGCTGATAACTTAACAACTGTGATATGCCCTACATGCCTTGCAACAGAGCCCAAAATTCTCTGAAGCAAACTCCATTCACGTTTGGCACAGCAAAATTGGAGTTTGAACTTTCTTCCTGAGAAAAATCTGTTCAAATTAAAATGACTATTTGAACCTCCTACTGTCAAGCCATCTCAAAAGAACAAAACACAGTTAGTGACAGCATTTTAAAACAATCATGTTTACCCTGAAAACTTTCAAGAGATGAAAACCTGAATGACTCACAGCAATAGGAAAAACTCTAGAATACTTACAGAAAAGTGGAAATATAACAACAAATGTCAGTTCGAATTTAACTTGAAATTGTAAGTTGTGTTTAGCATGAAATTCATCTTTTAATTTGATAAGTAGATTTCCAGAGACGGTATCTTATCATTAGGAGCCTATGTAACAAGATCCCTATTTACACTCCACACGGACACCAAATTATATTGCTTGCAAATGCTGCAGTGCTCACTGAGTATGTAACTACATAAATAGAGGGCTTTGCTGCTAGTAAGATAATGGTTCCAAGTTATCAGTAAACAAAATTCAAACATAATCCTCAACAGTCTAAGATCTGAAACTCTGATCTTCCTAACACCAAAATACCAGCCAGTATGCTTCATATCAGACTGTTAAGGCAGACAAAAAATTATTTCAATATCCATACCTACCAAAATTCTCTAGTGAAAAGAAAAAAATACCAAATTGATACGACTTTCTGTAGTAGTTTCAGTAACCTATGAAATACTGTTTTGGTGTAGAATATTGAAAACAAGAGAAGCATGTTCTGCTATGTTAATCATAACAAAAAGACTTGTTCTTGTGGATACTTAAGCATATTAGCCAGAGTCCTTGAAGCCCTTCAGTTCTCAGAAACCTTGCATTCAGTGTGATCAAGCACTGGTAGAAAGTGTTTTCAGTGCCCTGACCTAAATTAAGTGCCACGAAACAGAACCTTGAGTATCTCTCCATTTCAGTTTTTAAGTATCTTTAGCACTCACACACATAAAATTATACATGTCTATGAAAAAATACAGGCTCGTAACATCTACCCATACACAACTCTTAGGAAAGTAATGCTTTCAACTACTAGATCAGTTTGATCTGTATTCTTTTAGTGGATAATAAATTTAAGAAATCAAAACTACTGTTTGACAAACAAGTCTTCTGCAACACTGCCAACATAGGATCCTCTCATTCCTAGACCTAACTTACCCATTCCATTGTGATACCAACTATGTAGGGCTGCATGGCAGCTTGAGCACCTGACCTAGTTTATAAATAACTTCAGAAACAAACGGTTGTTTTAAACTCTATTCACTGCTGTTATCTTCCCTGCCATGCAAAATTGCAAACACTATCCCTAGTAAATCTATGTAGATGACATAGAGAAAAAGCAAATCAACTCAGTGAATTATGGTCTGACCAAGTGTCATGATATTATGGAGACTCAGGACAGTAGATGTCCCCAACACCAAATGCATACTCTATCTGCTCAAGTGAATTAGACCAGAAGGCAAGTGCCAAATGAAAATCATCTGATCCATAAACCAAATTATAAGTTTTGCCTCATCCAAACCACTGCATAGCCAGAGAAACACATGAAGGATATAATCAAGAATAAAGAGGGAAGAACTATCCAGAGTTGTTGAGCTTGCTAGAAAAGGAACAAGTGCCACATCACTTCAGTTTTTCCAGCCCTCCACTAGCTATAGTTTTTCTTCACCCAAACTGTGTGGTGTCCCGCATTTCCATTAATATTTTTCCATTAACTGTGTTAAGAATGCTGCTGTGTCTCCATGTCTTAAAAAGCTGCAGCTTTGACTTCTCACACAATGTTAAAATACTTGAGTACCACAGCTGGATCATCTTCACAGCCTTAAATAGAACTGTTTAGATCATGTCTTCTGTGCCCATGTTATGGAATTTCCAGGCAACAGCTTAACATTTATTCTGTTTATCATTTTTCTCCACACAGTGCACAGACCAGGTGGCCCACGTGAGTCACAAGGCAGCATCCTTTTCTCCTGCTCTCATCAGTAAAAGTACCATTTTAACTTGCCACACAGAGCTCATCTGATGCTCCTACCAGCCACATATGGATCAGGGATGGTGTCAGCTATTACTGGGAGATGCTCCCTCTGCTGCAGCAGGAAGTGGTTCCCCATGCACCTGGACAAAGCAGTAGCCTTGGCTCTGCAGAGCTCTCCCCTGGAGAGTGTTTTCCATTTGTGTCAAACACAGAGTACTGAAACAGTTATTTTGTCTCCACCAGAAAACAAAACAAGCTATGAACTATATGGAAATGTTTCACAGGATTAATCCAGTCTGAGAGCTACAGCATAGACTACAGTGACTGTACAAACTGGGGCTTTTAGATAACACAAGATCCAAGTCATTCAAGTCACCTACAAATGCACAGACTTCACAGTCAGTCAGAATAGACATGTATTACATACACAAGGCAATAGTGTGTGCTTGCTTTCAGACACTGGAGAACTACTAACAGTTTCCACTTCCACATGCCAGTCCAACAATGGACACTAAAAGCTCAGGAATGATCATAGATGTTCACCTGAAAATACTTCTCATTTTTTCTTAGATTGTATAAACAAAATTGCTATCATTAGAAATGATGTGAAATTCAACCTGCAGTAAATGTAAAGATGACTACTTTTCATGTCAGGATACAGAGACCAGGCATCACTTCTTCCTACTCCGGAAGTTCCATTTACACTGCATAATTACATTACCAGATTTGAAAAAGAAATAGCCTGGACTGCTGACTATACTAAATATCCTTTCACTTTAGGAATTAAATGTCTCAATGTTTATTCTCCTGCCTACGGAAACACAAACTTTTATATTTATACAAGCAATAAAAAAACATTGAATGGAGAGTATGGGGCAGATGAGAAACTAAAACAGGCAGTAAGGTATCCAAAATGACAGAATTATTTGGCCATTGGCAAAAGGAATTCTTACATGCATATAGAGCATAAAATGCAGGGTTAGAAAGAAACCAAGAATTTAAGGCATTCTCCCATCCAAAGAGTGATCAGCCAAATCCTAGTGATATGGTCTGTTATGCCACTGTTAAGAATTTGAATAATTTTGTATAGAAAAGCAGCTACTAACGGATAGAGAAATTCTACAAAGAAACAAATGATGGGAGGCAACATGAGCCCTATGCTAAGATGAACAAAACATCAACCCAAGTAGATAAAACCAGATAAAAGAAGAAATGCTACCAAGTGTTCAAAATGCTACCAATGCTACCAAATTAGAACTAAAGACTTCAAAGATAGGAACATGTTAAAAAGAAAAATACATTTCTTAGGAATTGGAAAGAGCTAATAAAGGCAAGTCTGAAAGTGGTGCATGAAAGGAAGCATTAAAAGGAAAATAAAAGTACTACTGGCAGTTTAGTTGATTATTGTAGCTAAGTTTCATTCCTGCTATAGTTCTTAAGAAAAAAAAAATTGTTATTTATCCCCTACTCATCATCAACTTGGAAGTTCAAAGTTTTGCAGAACAAGACTTATACAAATTCTATTGGGTGAACCAAAAGTCTGGACCTTTAAGTTCAGAAAAAACCTGTTTCTTATTACAAAACACTGACACAAGTTGTTGCCTTTAG
This sequence comes from Erpornis zantholeuca, assembly GCA_013400515.1. Lineage (NCBI taxonomy): Eukaryota > Metazoa > Chordata > Aves > Passeriformes > Timaliidae > Erpornis > Erpornis zantholeuca. The sequence goes on from VZTN01020396.1 coordinate 11,553, forward strand.
TATCAACATGACTACAATAAAAAATTCTTCCAAGATTAATACTTAATGTTGAATTGAAAGTGGGTGAAAAAATAGAGCTTTTCATTCCTGCAGCTACTGTCATTCACCTCTTTGAGTAAAAGGAGTTCTGAATGGAAAAAAAAATCTCAATTCATACTCAAATCAACTCTTCAATGTGCAGTGCAATTATGCAGTAATATTTAGATATCAAAGTGGAAGCTGAGGTTGAGGAGTTTGACACCGGACTAACTACACAAGAAAGTATATCCAGAATATACTAATCAATTCCCCAACATACAGAGCATCTCTTACTATTGTTCAAAACAGTACTCTTTAGGGAAACGAATTCATATTTAATGTATGTGATGAAAATGTAATAGTAAAAATTTAAAAATGAGACCAAAGATTTGTTTCCTTTAATTAATATAGCAGTTGCTTCTTTTGATTACTGTTAACAGAAACGCAAGCTGGCATCTGTCTTACAACCAGCTAGCAAAGCCCCCCAGGTTTCTGCTGAGGTTGCATCAGCTTCAAGAAGCCTCAAGAACAAAGGCTGCATGCTAGAGTTCAACAAGCTTGCATTATTCAGTACAAAATGTGCCCAACTGTGATACTAACAAAGCACACTTCGGTTTTCCTGTGAAAAATAGATTGAGCTCTTATATCATCCTTTTCATTTAAATTGTTGCTGAATTCCTTGAAGATACTGAAAGCCTCCTACATAATTAAGTATTTTACACACTTTTATTCAACTACACAGATGGCATTTGCTCAGCCCATCCAAGTGCTTTCTGAGGTCCTTCCGTGAACTACAAAAAATGATTGAGAAGAAAACTGAGCATCATTAGTCCAATAATTAAGTCAAAATCATGCCAAAAACTTACATAACTGTCAGTGAAAAATACAGTAGTTTTCTGTTTCAACAAACTGGCTCATTAAATGCTTGCTACAGAATATCCCTCACTCCTCTTTGACTACCGGAACTGCTCATTCCCAGGATGAAAAACATGTACCCACCAATTCCTAAGGAGCTGGTCTGTAACACACAGGAGAAACAGGCACAAAAAAGCAGAAGTAATCACTGACATGTTAGAACAGAAGGAAATGAGATCTCCCAGAGTTTTAGAAAAAAATTACGGGCCATAGAACTCTAAGGCACTTACTCTGTGGCACCAGAAAAACCTCCAATTTCCCTTTCGGATGCAGAACAATCCATGTGTTCTATTAGTACACAGAACATAGGGAAACTCAGTCTCCCTGTTCTTTAATAAAACCAACATTGCACAGTACCTAGAGCTGGGAGCAGAATTTTATTGTTTCTGTCAATGGTAATAGCATAATCTCTACACTACTCATCTCCATGTGCAAACATCTTTTTCTATGTAATTATTTTTCTATGTAATTATTCATGCTTATATAATGAATATATATATAATATTTCTGTTATTATTTTAGGAAGACAAAAGATTGGCTTCATCGCTTGATTACCCTACTCAAATGTATACACCTTTTTTTTAAAATTAAGGAGAGCTCATAGTCATTGTCCATTTACATGTGCTCTGTACCCTGAGCATTATGAATTAATCAAGTGTTAGGGAACATAAGCAAACAACATTTTGGATACAAGTGGAAAACACTTCTTCACACATACCCTACCACAAACCCACTCATAAGTTCTCTGACAGCTTTCTATTATTCTGCATTTAAAAGAAAACATGAGCAGCAATGTACACTGAGACTATGAACAGGGGAAGCAACAAGATTAATGACACTGGTAATTCAGCCTACAATTAGTAGAAATGGTAGCTCTAGAGTTTGGATATAGAATATTTTTACTTCACAATAATTTTAGCATGACCTTATCTGAACAGCTAAATATAATTAAAGTAATCTGTTGAAAACTCTTTGTCACATCTGTGAAGAAAGGAGCAGAGCATATTAAGTCTCCTAATGACACAACTCCTTTTTTATTAATGAACTGCTCTCAGAAGTGACAAGACACAGTGTAAGAATCAGCACTAAATGAAACTTCAGCTGTGGGTGGACCATCCAGGCACAGACAGAGGATAGTCAGGCCCCTAAACCATCCCATCTTATCAATATCTGTCAAGCTGAAAGGTAAGTGCTTCCTCCACAACTGTATCCAAATGCTCTACTCAACATCTACACAAAAGCAATTAACTTGATGTTAACACTAACTGAATTTAAAATTTAAACACCTTTAAATGTGAACTTACTGAAGTAAACTCTTCTCTTTACCACTGATAATGGGATTAGGACTATTCTCACATTCTATATGTCCTACATCAAGTAAAACAAAGCTGTATAAGGAACACTGACACTGAGGCCAAGCACAATCATTACAGAATATTCTGGGTTTAGAATTAAGAATGCATCAAAACTATCATTAGATTTTATAATTCAAATAACATTCAAAGAGCAGGTAATAAATGTGATATTTTAAAAAGTAATTTCCAAATCCAAGGTTAATTCCATTCATTTTATTACACTAATATTAAAATCATATAAAGTTATACCCATTTTTAATAAATTATTTATCATTATAATTTATCTTTATCTGCATTCTAATAGCAAGCACGGTAGCTAAAGAATATACTCTTAGTATTCATACTCCAGTAAAGCCTTTGACATCAAGTTATTCTTTGTCCAAATTATTATTGTAATGATTCAGTAAATGTCACCAGAACTTCCTGATTACAAGTGCAACTGCCTAATTTTTAAGTTATCTGAAACTCAGTATCAATAATCTGCTGCAGTCTCTACAAGGTCATTTGCATTAAATTGCAGTCTTTTGTTTTTGCTGCCATAAATTTATTTGATGTTTTCAGTTCTCTGCTGAGCCTCAAAACGTAGGTTTGTTTAACAAGTAGGAAAGCTACCTTTCAAAGAAATACACACAGAACCTAACCTTCTAAAAGGAAGAGCCACTTTTTAAAATCCATACTGCATTCAAGACCACCAGTGAGGGTAAAACTAGCTCACTGGTTTGAAATCTCTGACATCAGTATCAGTCTACTGTACCCAAGAGAAAAACAAAGCCAATGGGAGCTGTGGACAAGAACAGCTTCCCTGACATCTAATCACTTGCACCACTGTTTTCATGCTGCCTGCATCACTGCAACAAATCTGTCATCTGTTTCCCTTAACCACCGCCGGAATCAAACTTTGTATTTATTTCCATACATTCACAAGCACAGCAGACCAGTTTTCACATACAAATGTCCTGCTCTCATCAGACCATGCCAGTTCCTGTTCCTTGAGAGTAGAGCCTAAGTCCTGTTTATGCAAAAATAATAGGGCAAGATGTATTCACACAAACCTACTGGACAAGGTTATAAAAAACTTCAACACATCAGTAACGCAGTTTAAAATGATGCACCACAAATTGTATCACAAGAACAGCATGCTAGCATCCAAATGCACTTACATCTAAAATATAGTTAATATGCAGTCATATTAATAGTTATTCATCACTGCTGCCCAGCATCAGACTTTGCTCTTGCTCGAGAGGAAGCAGCAGTGAAGGAAACCTACTCCCCTTGTACTCCCCTGCTCATTCTGTGAAACCAGGGGAGGTTTCACCTACCTCTGGTAGCTCTTCTGCAATAACACAGCTGAGAGAAGTGGGTCATTTTCTAGTTCCTACAACATAATTATTGTTGGAGTACCAGACACAAGAGCAATTTGGGCTTTAACAGCAGCACAAAATCAACATATTTGTGGCCATAAGAGACTAGGCCAATACAAATTCAGTAAATGAAGAACCTCAGAAACAGCAAATATCCACAGGCATAACTCTATTATCTCACTTATCTGCTGCTCTACAACTCTTCATTCACCAAGGATGCTTTAGTATGCAGAGGTTTCACTGAGTTTACAAGTCAAAATCATTCATGAACTCAAATTAAATTTTACAGCTACTTAATAAAAATAAAACAAGATGTAGCATTTGCAAACATTATTTCCTATGCAAAGTGGCTTTCACAAGTAAAAACTACAATCATATAGTAATTACATTCTGCTGTACAAAAAATGTTATTTGCACAAATTGTTTTCTCCATTATCAATATCAGATGAACATTTTTAGCTCTTTTGAAACTTGACAAAATCAACCATTTCTAAGAAAGGATATCTACTTCAGCTTTAAAAAAATATTATCTAGCCACATGGGTTTATGTGACAACTGAGCTATTTCCCAATTTTGACAGTTTCTTCCTTCCACTATAAATTCTCAATTCAATTCATTACATAGCAGTGACTGAGGTCAACTAATGGCTTTGATTCAGAATCACAGAGAGAGTGATCTGTGGCAGCAGAAGCAGATTCTGCTTCCAAGTGTCCACAGCCAAACATCACAAGCTCACAGCAAGGAAGGCTAAGTAGGACACACAGCCATATCCTCCACCATCACAGCTTAGAACGTGACGTGCCCCTGCAAGCAGGCAGATGCAGGACTCTTGGAGTTGCCCGGGTGTGACTGCAGCATATCCGGGTAAGATACACACCCTACTCGGCCACAGGCTCCCGAAAGAGAGGCTGGCAGGTGGGAGATAACACCCACATCAGTTACCACAGCAACACAGAGCTCCGCAGCACCGTCCCACTTCCCCAGGCACTCAGAAAGAGTGAGGCACCTCAAGGAACACAAGCTGCTGGAAAGTCTTTTCTGCCTGTCCACGACAAATACATGCCTGTTATCCTCAGAATTCTTCCCACGTCGTCAACCTAACACAAGTCTTTCAATTGCTACTTATTTTCTCTACTTCCTCACATGAGCAAGCCCCAAAATTTTATCACACTAGAAGTTATACTTTAATTAACTGCCTCTGGTAACTATGGCTAAAAAAAACTTCATGAGAAGAGGCATAGCAACCAGGTAACACAAGTATGCCTTTCAATGACAATAGGCAGAGGGCTTAAACTAACTGGGGGCAGGAATTTGCATATTCACTCTTCCTTTTCTAGGAAATAAAGACACTTGGATTACACAGATTCCTTCACACTGATCAGTTAACCCTAAATTTAAAATTATTCTTACTTGGCACTTTTTAAAGCTGCTGCCAATTCAGACATAATGAAAGAAACAAACTGTCTTCAGATCCATGCCCACGATATGACAGAACAAAAAAACCAAAAAATATTTTATTTTTTATGAAAAACTACAGATCAAAATAAGAAATCTTCACACAACAGCTGTAATACACAATATTCCTCTAGGAGGCAAAAGAACCATTGGCAGCATACCCCAAAACCTAGAGATTTATGCTCAAATTAGCAGAGCCTGGGAGAGCTGCAGTGGCAGTTGATCACTCTACAGCACAGAACTAAAAAATCAGAAGGGGTTTTTCTCATTCCTCCGTTAAAGGTTGCCCAGTCTGTCCCTTTAAAACATTGTTTTAATGTTTGCATTAAGACAAACAGGACAGCTGCCCTTGCCTACTGCAGAACTACCTAAAGGCCCAAGTCTCTGACCCCTGCAATGCTACACATGTGCCAGTCCCATCACCCTAAATGCACGTTTGCACCCCGTTACATGACCAGACACTGACATATTCTTGTCTGGCTCTGAAAAATCCCAACAGTGCACACAACTTACAGGCCTTTTCCCTTGCTGTCACTGCAAAGGCTTGCCAGAAAGAGGGCAGAAGCAAGCAATGACAGGTTGATTGGTTCTCAATATCCATGCTCATCTTGCCCTCTGTTGTACAATCCACCTGCTGAAGGTGGCAGTAACACTCAATGATACCCAGCCATAAGTGAACCCAGGATAGAGATTAACTTAACTATCATGATTTTAAAAAGTGAAAGAAAATTAGTGAAAGTTGACTCTGAAATCTGAAAATCAAAATCAGTGCCTTCTTATTAAGTAGATTTGTTCCCTAAGTGCCCTGAGAGAAGCATCTGCTCATTTTTCTGGCAAAGAATGTTTTTACAACCTTTTGCTCCTGTTACCATAGCACTGGACAAAACACAATACTCAGACTGAGAATGGGAATCTGGCCTCTTATGCAGAGACGGCCAAGCCCAGATCTCTGTTCAGCACTTACTAGAGAACATTTTAGAAATACAAAAGTCATCTCCTTAAGTGAGGAGTCCCAATCTAATTCCCAAGGGTAAACTGCTAGAAATAAAGATTTTCCAGAACACTTGATGTTCATGTGTGTAAGAGAGTTGTCAACGAATAAAAAACTGTAAGGTTATAGGAGGTTTTTCATTTCAACTAGACTCTAACTTTGCTATGCTGCTACAATTTAAGAATCTCAGAAAATAAGCAGAAAAAACCCTTTTCTGCAGGCACTGTAACTAGCAATTATACTTTTTCCCAGTTTAACAAGCAGTTTTGGCCCATTTATTTCAAAATTATAAGTGAACCTTCTGTCAATTGCTATGTAGCTCAAGAACAGCAAGCCAAGTTGCTATATTCAACCTGCAGCATGTAACTTAACAGCACAGCATCAAGTGTTCTGTAACTATTTCCAGCAAGATCTCTATTTTACACACACATTTTCTAAGCATGATCTGCATTCACATTAAGAGCAGTTCTTACCCAAAAGAGAGACTGTTTCATCCTAGTTTTAAAAACAATGTAAAAACATTTTACATGCATAAAAGATGTGTATTTGATTTTTCATATCAACTACACTGCAACTGTAACACAGTAATATTCACACAATTTAAACACTACTTTTTTCTGAAAATTACCGAGTTACTCTTTTAAGAATTAAAAAGTATCACACTGAAGTATAAATACCAATATGCTTGACAACCAAATCCAAGTTCGGCAATGTTTTAGTCCACATACAATATTTCTAACATTCCCCAGACTTGAAACAAAGTGATCATGACGCAGGTCACTGAGCCATTTCAGAATTTCTCTCTAACAATATGGCGAGTTTTCTGTCTGGTAAAGAAAAGCCAGGACTTGAAACACAAACTACCAGGAATAAGGGTCTTCTTGCTGAACTACAAAGGCCTGTAATTCAGAATACCAATCAGGATGAGCTTGAAGAAACCATATTGTTTTTAAAATTCCTTCGGAACAATATCAGAATTTCATACAGTCAGTGTTTACTACTGCTGTCTTAAAACAAAGCACTGGCATTACCTAATAGCCAAAATAATGGAAGTCGACCTCCTGGCAGAAGCTCTATAAAATCTACAAGGTTGTTTTTACTCTTTCATGCAAAGAAATCAGATTATGCACCAAATACATTCTTTGAATCAAAAGCATTTAATAAACTTAAATGAACACAACAAACACCATGAGAATGACTGCAGTACCAAACAAGAGTTTCTATTTCTAAAATGTTTGATTTCTTTTGTTCTAACATTTAGATGTCAGCTGAAGACAACACCTAACTATAACTCATATGAAAAACACACAAAATTACATGTGAGGATAGTCTGAAAAACAGAACTTCAGCAATATCCCAGTCAGCACTCTGGAGAAACTCTCCGTGCAGGACCTTGTAGAGGAGCAACCAAGGACACAGTTCTATCACAACACCTTCCAAAAAAATCAATCAACTTATTTGGGATCCAACAGAAGACAGAGCTCTGTAAACCTGGAAGCAATTCTAAAATGAAAAATAAGCACCACATACAATGGCACAAGAAGTTCTACAAAATCTGTCCTGAAAAAGTGGTTGCCATAAAAGCTTCAGAAAAGGACAGATGAATGAATCAGAAAAACACTCTCCAAGTAGTATAGAGCATCTGCAGTGCTCCAAAATTAACAGTTGCCCACCTCTGCACACATATTAATGATGTTCTGGACCTCAGCTTCCACTTTTTTAACCACAAAAGCATCTGCAGGCACTATCTTATTTTACCAAAACAGATGAAATAATATTTTTTCTTTTCTCTGTTTGTCTAACGTGAGCCAGATTTTCACCAGGCCCTTTTAGATTTTTTTCAGATACTGATTTTAGCACTTACTGGTGCTGTTCTGCCCAACACCTTTATAAATATCCCTTAGACAATTCTATATCAAACAGGATGCATTTTTAAGAGCAATTAAACACCTTTTTTTTCCTCCATATTTATAGAATTTTTAGTATTTTTGGTATTTATAGATTGGTAGGCATTCATATTGGGTGGAGAAGGAAACATCTGTACAGATATCTCAGCAGAAGATAAAACCGTACTTCTATTTTTCCCCTACAAAAGCCACATCCAGAGTAGCCCAGGAAAACTTAAGACCAAAATTTTCATAAAGTAAATTAATCTTATTTTTCTCACCTAACAAGATTGCTAATAATGAACTCTGTCAAATGCAACAGTCTAAAAAGTTTATTTTTTCAAACAATTTTCAAAGAAAAGTCATAAACAGACTTCAGTTGTCTCAAATAGGGGAAAGACTTCCTTCCTGCTATACAATCTAAATTCAGTGACAAATATTTCAGGAAAGAGTAATTTTAATCCTGCAGTTAAGAATTACCATGCTGCTTCCCACATAGGCTGAATTTCATCATGTCCAACACCAGTTGCAGTACCAGACAGCTTTCCACATGCTGGAAACTCTCCCACTGGCAAGAGCTGCCCAGCACAGACCACATGCCAAAGGCTGCAGGTGTCTCACATGCAGTGCTGCAGGCAGCCCACCCCACCTGCACTGCCAGTGCGGCCTCGCTTGCACACACAGCCACAGCACCGCGCTGGAGCAGCCACAGCACCGCGCTGGAGCAGCCACAGCACCGCGCTGGAGCAGCCACAGCACCGCGCTGGAGCAGCCACAGCACTGCCCTGGAGCAGCCACAGCACTGCCCTGGAGCAGCCACAGCACCGCGCTGGAGCAGCCCCAGCACTGCCCTGGAGCAGCCACAGCACCGCGCTGGAGCAGCCACAGCACCGCGCTGGAGCAGCCACTCTCACTGCTCAGAAACAACACAGGGCTACATTGAAACCACAGCAGTGAACGGGGACACTGTGAAAATCCAATGTGACACTGCAGACTTATGAAGAACACAGGACTCCTCTCTCTCACAGTTTTATGCTCCTATACATGATATGAAGAATCCCCATGACCATGTTTACTTTCACCACAATTATGATATAATTAAGCTTTAACCTTCACTTATTCACCAAATTTTAATGTTATTGTTCTGACAATTTTGAGCAATCCGTTGTCACAAAAACAGAAACATCGGAGAAGTGAAACGACAAAAATAAGAACATTTCTATGTCATAAAAGGTTTTCTTGCCTTGCATTTTTCTTTTTAATGTGATTTCATTTTCAAGTTGTCTTAACAGACCGTTACAAGTATATATTCAGCAAGTTCTACTTGATCTACTTTCATCTGAAAAAAGGGTTTTCTCTATACCTTCATGAATTAAAAGTGCTGCGTGAATGACCTTTTCATTTGACAAGACCTGCCTAAGTAATATCATCTCTCTATCCATCTAGCTGTCACAGTATATACAACTGTGCTGGACAACACGAATCATAGGTTTTAAGACAAAGAGGCACATGGAAAGCAAAAATTTTCAAACTCCTTTTCAGACAAGCAATTGTCTCCTTCTCTAAGCAGGATCCACCAGCCACACAACCTCTAATCCTCCATCTTCCTAGATACAGGCAATTGGCTTTTTTTGTACCGCTCATCATCTTCCAGTTATTTTACTGAACAGTTTGTCCCTAAAACTCAGGAAACACCACTCATATTCCTCCTAAAATTAGTCAAAGAAACACATGAAAAAAATTCTTGAAGGACTATGTTCAGAGCCTTAAGGGCATATGGAATCCAGACCAAAAAAGACTCCTTCCACTGCTTGTACACAAAAGCTGTGCTTACCCTGATTTGTAAAGTATGAAATCTAGAGATGACATCACATCAGACCTGTGCTACTTAAAACCAACAGAATTAGGTATAAGAAGCTGCCTGCCCAAGTTGGGATTTGGTCCAAAGTGCAGAGGCACTTACCTGTTCAGCACACACACAAAAAATGCAGTTTGAGAAATTAATATGATATTTTCAAACTCTCACTAATCCTTGCATTTCAATCTCCACAGCTTAACATTTCCATCTCCAATAAAAAAGAAATAGCAAAAACTATTTTCAAAATTTTGGCCTTTTGGAGCTGCCCTGGGAGTTTCATTGAGTACAGCATTTACTATGTGGTAATGCCAAGACACCTGAAAATTAAGGTCAAATCATTTCACCACAGGAAGACTAACACTTCACTTCTTTAGAAAACCAAGAAAAGCATTTTGGGCTCTTTTACAAGAAGCGGAACCGAAGTCATATTCACATAGTAACTGCAGTAGACTCCCCAAACCAAACTTCAGATCTAAAACTGGTACTTTATCTCTAAAACAGCTTTCTTCCTCAAATGATAAAACACATCACACTGCTTATGGAAAAAGCCAGCTCCACAAGAACTCCTCTTGCTGCCCATATCATTACATGGCCTCAAGAGTGGCACAGAAAATGGAAGAAAATGTTGCTTGGTTTAGGGGTTTTTTGTATAATTAATTAAATTAATTTAATTAATTAATTTAATAAATTAATTTTAAAAATAAGCAATTTATTTAAGTATGTTTTTAATTTTAAAGATACAGTGTCATACAGAAAATTTAATTTGAGATTATATTGAATATTACAAAGTTGAGCATGCAGTTTAGAAAAGAAGCTAAATGTAACAAAATTCTATACTCTGAACCTTCACCACTGGGAAATAAATCTCTACTTCTTCTCTGTGTCCTTAACAAAAGCTACAACTATAAAAAAAATGTAAGAAAATATCAGGGAAAGTAAAACACACAAACACATGGAAAATATTAACCTCTGTTCATCCTAAGAAAACAAGGCAAAATCCTCTTCTCTTTGTAGTACTTTTAAGCACAGCCTTTCCAGAGGACAAGTGGATTATTGGCAGTGTATTCCCCACTTGTTCTTTAATTAAAAAATTCCTTCATATATGTATTAATGGTTAAGTAAATTATATCTCTGCATTAATTATCCAACTGTTGATCAAATGAGACAATTCATAAGAGCCTGTCTTGCATAAGAAATATAACTTATAATCCTTACTTAAATGAAGGGTCTTAACATGCTACAAACACTTGTAACAAGTTCATCACAGTAAAAAGTTCTGTTTCCAAGGACATGTATTCAGTGTAAAAATGAGTATACAAACGAGAAAAACAAAAATTAGAGGCTTACCCCTCCCTCTTGCTTCAGTCATCAAAACTGAATTTCCCCTACCATATTTGTACTGAATTACTGACTCCAATAAATGTAAAGACTGCCTCCATATTTAGAAAACACAAAATTTACATTTCAAGAGGATAATAAAATGAGAATGAATTACAATAGTTCTATTAGCTCATTCCATCAAGTGGTTATAAAAGTATCCTCAATTTGGAGGTGATTTAAATTAATTATTTTCACCACCAGACAAATATAATAGCAATTCAGAGTCTACTGATAACTTTCTACCTTCTATTATCCAAACCGATTAATTTATACAGATGCACATAGAGTCAAAGAATTACCTCCTTCTCAGGAATGGACTGCTCCTATGACAGTGCACTCAGAATGTGACAGAAATGCTGCAAAACCAACATCCTCACTAATTCAGGCCGATTACAGACTACTCTTTGATCCAGAGATTCTGCATGCTCAATCATTCTGCCCCTTCTGAGACAGTCACTTCATGGGCACAACATCTCTTAAGGACATGAACACAAATAGGCCTAAATCTTTGAAGCTAATTTCTGAGATCACTAACAGATGAATAAAGTGAGAAAACTGAGAAGTATATTAGAAAACACTGCAGACTGATTTATCATAAATAACAAACAAATGTAATGTCACAGTTTCATTCTTCTCTACAACTCCTTCCACTCCCAGTACACTAGTTATTAGTCATGGTGAAAAAATCCCATTAATTTTACTACCACCATTTCAGCACACACATATATACTCCATCACATAAAAAGCTTTAGCTCTCTTTCCCACAAATGAAATTTATCTCGATCTTATTAAATTGACATGAGTAACTCAACACATTAATTCTCTCTCCTTGGAAGGCAAATCCAACACCAATTTGTGCAAAAAGCATTTCAAAGGATCCAGGATATATCATATCCAGGATACAGAAAATACAGTATTAAATAGAAGCAATATCCCAAATAATCCAGTGAAATGAATTACAGTGGGCAGTGTAAAATACTTCATATAACAGACATAAAACTCCATCATGGAATAAATGCAAGGCAAAAGCATATGAAAGTAAAAAACAGAACTGCTTATATTCCCATTATTTATTTTAAATGTCTAGCCTTTCTAGGATAGCATTAAATCCTGAGCCTTAGCTCATAGCAATAATTCTATAGATTAAGCAGCATTACCTCTCAAACTTAGTTTAGTATCCCTGTACTTTACCCAAGAAAAATGGGAAACCAGTAAACATAGCTCATACTTTTCAAAACATTATTTGAATAAAACTGTAATTCATTATTTCTCTGTCAAAAATAACCACCCCTTTTTTGAGCGTCTGCTCATATTGGCATTTTCCAGTGTCTCTGAAGCCTGTCATCCACCTCAGCCTCTTCTGCTGTTAGCCATGTAGGGGATAAGAGGCTGGCTTTTGTTTTTCCTATTTCTCTTCTCTGATATATTTATTAACTGTGAAAATTACTGTAAACTTTTCATAATGGCAGGGTATTTTTAGTAGCTATAAGATTTTTTTTATCTCCTTTTGGCTAAATATTTTTGGCTTGTCCCTCCACAGACCCTCCATACAAATAAATGTATGTTAGCTGATTCAAAACAGTCATTTAATTTAGGATATTTAACATTTTTACGTTTTCCACAAGTTGTGGGACCTGTGGTTTTTACCCAATTAAAAGTAGGTAGACGACAAACTTCCTCACCCTGTAGCAACCATTCTGCCTCACACAGAAAGCTAGGAACAAGCTCAAGCCAACTTACAAATTCGCCACCTAGTTAGGAAATTAGAGTGAATTACAAATGCTGCAATGCCCAGCTTTGCTCAAACTTAAAGTCTAAAAGGACACACCTAAAGATAATTGAGAATCTGCTTTGTATATTGAGTGAACACATAATATTTAATGGTTATTATTAAAGCAAATCAAGACAAACCAGTGTGCTTTGAATTCATACTACACTATTCAGTAACAAATGGCTTTGTATATTTTGTTTCTTAGACACGCTAAAAGTTTTTGTTTGAACTAAGATCAGACTCAAGAATACTATTTCAGCCAAGTTTGTATATTCCTATCTGGCTAAACCAGCAGTATCAAGAAGAGATTTTGACTCTTTTATGAGACAAACTCTACAGAAAGACAGGTACTGATTCCACCTTCAAAAGTGCCACATTACCCACTGGTAATCTGTCCCAATTCAACAAGTTTAATGTTTAACAAGTGTCAGCCCCACTGCTCACAGTTTTCCCTGGGGGTCACAGAAACAACACCTGACATTTTCACTAGAGGCCTTCAGGCCCAAAGAGCAGCAACTGCTGCTGCACAAAAGCTTGAAATAACCAGGCTTGATACCTGGTATCTTGATGAACTTCTCTCTTACCTTAAAATTGTCCATGTAACAGCTCACTACCTCAGTCATTCCCTCCTCCTCCCTCACTTCACACTCCCACCATCCCTGAGCAAAGCAACAGTGCTGCTCATGTCAGCAGGAAATTCACAACAAAGTTATAAAATACCCTAATAAAAGCATTTGCATTTATTAGAGGAGTTTTTAAGAAAAAAACCCTAAATTTATGAGCTGGCACAAAACAGCTTCGGCTATGTGTTATAACCAATACAGACAGGCTACTAAAACCCCACACCAAGTAATACTTGTTCCTCACCCTGCATTTCACTGAGCATAAAACAACTTCATTATGATAACACTAAGCCAATAATAAGGCAAGCACTTACTATTATTCAAACTGAAATACCATTAAGAATAGATATTAAAATGACATCTACTGGGAAATAAGCTACAGGAAAATGGAATAGCATATATAGAGGCTACACTTCAAAGCAAAAAACTTTAAATTTGACAGAGCAACTTATTCATTACACCCGAGAAACAGAAAATTAAGATTTCTCACTGAAATAGACAAACTCACTTGCAAGAACATCTTAGTTCATTGACGTCAAGAAAGAATCGCCAACCTTACCAGTGAGAGCCCTGGGAAGAGAAAATGATCCTAAATTTAATGTGCTGTGATGAAGTCTCATCTACTGTCATGGAGTTTTCTTTCACAAAGCAGCCCAACAACTGAAGTTCCTGGCAGGGATATCCAACAAAATTTACAAAACCTAGATTACTAAGCAAGAGGTCAATTTCAGGTGTGCAATTAAGCATGAAAACACAGAATTTGAAACAAAATTTAAAAAATAAAGGAGTATCAGCCTCCAGACACAGACTCCACTGAGTAAATTTGTTGCAAACATGATATTTAAATCAATGTCTTCATCAAGAAAATACTCTGCTGAACACTACAGAGTAAGAGTTCACTTGCTTAAAGCACTGACTGGAGAAGCTCTTGCCTTACATAGGCACCACTTTCTGCCTTAGCACTAAGCCACAAAGATTAATAACTCAAGTAAAACAAACAATGGACAATAAATTTCAGAGAGCTGATTAAGTGTAGGATGCAGAAGCTTGCTACTCTGAATTAATAATGTTGATCAATATAATTCAATAACCACAGTCTGAAAATAAACTATAGAAGGGAACAACCAGAATGACACTTGTAACCAACACTTAGTGTTACAACACTTATTTTATATTAGCAACTTGCACATTTACAAATTTTATTTTCATACCTACACATACAGTATCACCACCACCAACTCCAATTACCACTAATAAAATGGCTCATGTGTTTCCATATCCACTCAACAGAGAATCAATCCTGCTCTTCCTGAACTCCAGGTTGAACTTGTGGCACTATTAAATGCATTAAATTAGGTTTCCTGGCAAAACACAGCACAGCTGATGAAAAAGGGAAGTTGGATTGGTTGAGTAATAAATCCTTCACCAACTCACTTAAAGGAAACATGTTCTAGAGCATTCTCACTAAACTTCTCCAACCTAACAAGCCACTTCAGTGGTAGCCAGGTGGCTACAGGACTGGCCTCTGTGAGACGAGATCAGGAGCTGCCCCCACATCAGACAGAGCCAGTTCTAAGCCAGCTCCAGAAGAGCCCCACCACTGGCAGAAGCCAGTCAGTCAGGGAAGCTGCTGGCACCTCTGTGATAACCTATCTACCAAAGGGTAAAAAACACTGTGAAGCAACGATGAGAGGAGTGAGAAATACGCATGAGAAACAACCCTGCAGACAGCAAGGTTAGAGAAGGAGGAAAGGGAGAAGGTGTTCCCAGGCACTGGAGATCCCCCTGCAGCCCATGGAGAACCCCAAGCTAGGCCAGGTGGATAGGCTCTGAAAGAAGCTGCAGCCAGTGCAGAGCCCACAGAACAAGTTTCTGGCAGGAGCTGCAGCCTATGGAGAGACATCCACGCAAGAGCAGGCTTTTGGCAGAACTGTGGCCTGTGGGGCACCCACACAGGAGCAGTCTGTTCCTGCAGGATTGTGTTCTTTTGGGAAGAATCCATGCTGGAGAAATTCTTGAAGAACTGCAGCCCATGGGAAGGACCTTGTACTTGTGTTTTGGAGCACTTTGTGAAGGATTGTATCCCACTAGAGGGAGGCCACACTGGAGCAGGGGGAAGACTGAGGAGGAAAGAGCAGCAGATGCAAAGTGGTATGAATGAACTAAAGCATCCCCCATTCCCTGTTCCCCTGCACCACTCGAGAGGGAGGAAGCACAAGGCTTAGAAACGAAGGAGTGAAATTGAACCTGGGAAGAAGGAGGAAGATGGGTTTAGTTTTGATTTTGTTTCTCACTGTCCTACTCTATTTTTAATTGGCAGTAAATTAAATTAATACTCCCCAAGTTGAGTTTGGTTTGCCCATGATAGTAATTTGTGAGTGACCTCCTTGTCCTTAACCCATGAACTGTTTTTTTTCTTACTTTCTCCTGTTGTTCAGCTGAGGACAGGGAGTAAGAGAACAGCTTGGTGGGCACCTGGCTGACATTCAAGCTTAATCCACCACTGCACACTTCAAATTTAAAATCACTAGGTTTTCATGAAGTCCTATCATAGGCTGATGGACTAGATATATCCATGTAATAATTCACTGCACTTAGGAGTAAGACATCATAGCATATTGCCCATGTATTCATTACTACTGTTTTACTAGCTTCATAGGTTTTTTAGAGTTTCAACTTGTCAGCATCTTCCTGAACTTCTGGGCTAATATTCACTGGAGCTAATCAATATCGACTTTCATGCCTGAGAAACAAGTGTTCCATCACTGCTAAGTTTAATCACCCCTTCACTGAAGTTCGATTATAAAATAAACAAGCCTAAGGAACAGAAAAAGTGAAAACAACTTTCCTCTGATACTCACACTTCTGATAACTAAATATATTTTACAAATCTCAGTCGCCTTTCTTAAGGCAATACATATCTTCAGTAAAGAGAAGAGAGATCATTCTTGAACTTGTTTATAAACCATAATGCCTGTGATTCCCTGTATAATTACACAAGTTATATACTGGCACCAGTCATCACAAGCAACTCCATGGAAACCTCCCATTAGCAAAGCTGTAACCATTAAGTTGCTATTTGTAAAGATCACCATTCCTGTAGTTTAAAACTAATACGGTAATAGATGCCTTATTCTCTTGTTCAGCCTACTGAAGATACTTCCTAATCTACAGCCACTTGGTTTTGCTTATGAGATCTAAGTAAAATTAATAGATATGTGGAAAACAACTATGAAACTCATTGATCTATGGACAGTAATAAAATTACCAAGAAACAAGTAGTTTTCACCTTTATGTCTAGTTAAATGAAGCTATCTGCATGAATGAAAGCAGGTTATTTCAAATAATCAGGAGGATGGACTACTAAGAACAAGACTAAAAATTTTCTTTCTAGCCTGCCCCTCACAAACACCAGAAGAGTGTTTCTGTATATAAAACACAAACAATCATGGCAACATGAAGACTATGAAGGGAGAAAAATCAGAAGCTCCCTCTTCCTTTTCAGTCTCTAGAGCTGACAAGTAAAGCATACTAATCTTGAATAACTAAAAAATACAGAGCCTTTTAGAAGAATCCAGCCAACACAGCTGGATCAGAGAAATCAGAGGTTCCTTCTGAAGGCTGGGCAGGGGACAGAGGCTTGGCTTTTCACTCAGTTCTGCATGCTGCGGCGGTGGGACCTCCCTCCACATCAAATCTTTGCCCACCAGACACTTACAGGCTGAAATGTCTCCATCTGGTAATTTTTTCTGACTCTTTCAACAAAGAGTTACAGACACAAGCATTCAGTTACTATAGAAAGCTCCATGCACAAAATGAAAAGCTGATTTTTTAAAAGAGTGATGATAATGAGAAACAAACAAAAGATTATTCCAGAACAGACTTATACAGGACAAGCTCAAAGAAACTTAACAGGGCAAGCCAGTGTTGGAACTTATGTCACTATTTCAATAACAAGATATGAAAATCACGTAATTGTACGGTCTTGTTAATTATGCTATCGAAAGTTGAAATTTTCTTTATGATGCTCCTGAACAAAATGAAACAGGAATATGAAAATTTTGTACACACAGACCACTGTCCAATATAACTATTATCTGCTTTTTATGAAAGACCAGATAAATCAATGTAGACTGCAAATATCAATTTCATCAAATAATCAAGTTTCATAGAATTACTCTGGTGCATGTTTAGACTGAGACTGAACTTGGTAACAGAAGACACTGCACTAGTACATAAAGCATTGAACAGACCATATAAAATCTAACTTGTGATTGACATTGTGTCAGATACCACACAAACACCCTATTTTATTTTTTTAAATAAAAAAGTTTACCTGCCCCTTCTCTTTAAGGAGCAGCATGACATAAAAATAACTCTAGGATTTCTCCAAGTTATTAGAAGAATAAGATGCTTTTGATATGAAAAAACTTTTTTCCCCCCAAACAGCAGTCTTTTGTCTTTCACTCCTGCAGGTCCATTTATTATATATTTGCTGCTATATTTAAAGCTGATGTGCTCTGATACTCTACCGTATCACAGACTCAAGGGAAGGATAACATTTTATGTAACATTTTCTGTTGCTAAAGTAATTGAGCTACATATCAATCATAATTTGGATAAACACTGACGAAATTTTTAAGAACTGATTTTTCATTTCATAAGCAGAAGTCAAATTAGTTGCAATTGCAACTAATACATAGTAATAGAGCAACAGCTCTACTACTATGAACTAGCAATTTTTTCATGTATGAGATTACATGTTTAATTATTTTGAAGCTGCAATTATGTTGCTGGGTGGGGGAGGAGAGAAAAAACACATTCACTTTATCACTGAACTTCAAATTCTCTTACAGTGGCCTACGCCTCATTGGCTTTTGCAACAGTTTTTGTACTGGACAGTACACCTTCACAGTGGCACAGAAAGGGAGCGGCTTGCCTACTGAAATATATAATACAGGCCAATGAAGGGCTTTCAACGTCCCCAGCACCATAGCACCTACCATTCTGTACATAAACTTCAGCTCTCATTCACATTCTAAACCTCCCCCAGACCTCAAGATTATCCACAACAAATCTTCTATCAGCAGTGAAATACTACAGGATTACAGTAGAATTAGTTCATCTTCATTACATGATTTTTTTGACGATTATTCTTCCACACATTTCAGAGCAGTTACAAACCCATCTTCCCCACAAAATTCAAGGCTGCTATTCTGAACATAATTTGGACTTTTTGGACATAACTTTAGAATAATAAATATTATTAGAAACAAAACCACAAATATCCAATTAACCAACAGTTCTTCCCCATTAATCTATTTCCCTCCTGTAGAGAAGAAAAAAATAGTTTTTTATAGAGATCTGGTGCAGCAATTTACGTAGCTCTGGCACTGTGAAGGTGGGGCGGGCTTGCTGACAGATTTGTTACTAGGACACTTGCATCACTAAATCCAGAATCCCCTCACACTGAACCTCTTCTCCACAACAAATCCACTCTGATGTCTCAGAGCATTCCCAAAGCTGGAGCCTATTGCCTGGCTGATGTTCTCCATTCCTCATTTGCTTAAAAATTTAAGCAAGTATATGCTGTGCACCTCACAGTCAATGCTCACAACACAATTTCGTTCTTTAATTCTCACCTCCCCCTTAAAGCTCAGTGTTGTCATGATGCTTGGATAAATTGCCAACAGTCGGGATATCACTGTGTGGTGGTCAGAATCCATCAGGCTGACCAAGAGTGCCTCGTTCTTTTCCTTTATTCACCATCTGTCTGTATCCATCTCCTGTGATCTCAGACTGTCCTTACAGACTGTGTGCTGTCTGGGGCAATAACCATCTTTTTTTCATTCTCTATTTGTACAAAACAGCATGGAGTCCTCTTCTGCAGTTTTCATTAAGACATTAAAAGTGGAGCTGTTCCATCGAGATTTTGCAAACTTTAGTTTATACAAAGAATACCAAAAAAAGGCAAAAGAAAAAAAAAACCAACTACATGCAGTTCTTCCTATCTGGCTCTGCCTTGCAATAGTCCTCTCCCATATTCCAGAAAAATCAGTTTTCAAAAAAGCAGAAATTTAAACACACGTATGTCGAGTCATAACTGTAAGAAAATGTTTCAACACATCTCTTAAAAGCACTAATTCACACAAATTAAACATCGGAGAAGTTATTACATAATAAAATACATCTATATAATTTTATTGTAATTGACCTGTTTTGTAAGTGACCCAAAATATGCAAAGTCTTCTCTTTAAAGGACAGATGGTCATTCAGCAATTCAAAAGAAACAGTGAGAGCTTTTTAACAGGAACATTTTAAGTATTCTCTGCCTCTGGTTAAATAGTCTCTCCTATTTTCACTGACAGAACAGTCTCACCACAGATCTCATCACTGGCTGCCCTCTGGAAGCACACAAGCACTCTGCCCTTCGGGGACTGAATTCAAAACAATTCTGGGACACTTTGGAATTCTCTCAACACTGACACCACAAATCCATGTCATCCCCCCACCTTTCTCTCCTGCACACTAAGACACATCGTAGGGTGTCTTCTTGTGTTTGTTGGGGGGAGAAGTTTTCATTTGGCCCTACTATCACTGTCAAAGTAATCTGACAACATTTTGCCTTTCTTTCCACTAGAAAGCAAAAAACTAAAGTCTTAACACCAGCCTAGCTTTAGAGCAGTCACACTGCAAAAATCACACTATGCGGTAGCAACTTGCACTTGATCTCTTTCTCCCTAATCTGTACCAGCTCTACTACATCATGCTTTTATCCTGCATCCACCACTTGGTACCTGCCCTTCCTATGGAATTCCACAGTCCTGCTCGAGAAGGACAATAAAAAACGGACAGACATAACCCTACTAAAGCATATGTCATTCTGCTCTAAATTAAAAGGCACCAACACCGTTTTTGTAGGAGTCAGCTGTGTCCTCGGTTTATCACATCACCTCAGCACCAGCAGCAAAGGAGACCAGAATGTGCGGAGGGAACGAAAAGAGGCGACAGAGACACGATCTAGAATACACACTCACTCACGAAGTGGAAGGAATTCAATTTAGGAATTAATTACATATTTAAGCGCCTCGTCACGCCGGGGTAGTTCACGCTGGAGGTGAAGCAGCTCCCCCCCCCGCCCCGGGCTGCAGCAGCCGGCGCTGCCTGCCCGCCCGCCTTCCTCCCGCCACCGCGGGCCCGGCGAGCGGGGCA
>VZTN01020396.1:32865-62573 GCA_013400515.1 Erpornis zantholeuca
AGATTTCCTCTGTGTGGATCCTCTCTGAAAAGCTACTGTTGTACAGGGGCGTGAGGAAGGGTGAACTCCCAGCTTCCCAGCCTTGCCAAAATAGCACATAATGAGGGGTCAGCAGAAACAGAGGAAGAACAGCCTCGTGGCTGAAGCACTGCACTGAAACCATCAGTGAGGTCTGTTCGGTCAGTTTCTGGCTTTAACAGTCATTTCCTTTATGTCCCAGGGAAGTTACTCTACGACTGTGATGAAAATGCCCACCTTTCGAGGAATGTGCAACGCTTTCCCACTCAATTCCTCCACCTGAACCCAGAAGTAGCCTTTCACACACACACACCAAAAAAAAAAAAAAAAAACCAAACAAACCACCAACCAACCAGCCCTCTCAGCAGACGTGCCCCAGCTTTCTGCAGGGGAGCTCATTTGTCTCTTTGAAATGAATTGCAGCTGCGATTACTCACCTCACATTCCCGTGAGGCTCCACCAAGTTCCTGCTGCCTGTGCCAGTGCAGCTCAGGGCACTGATAAAACAGCCCGACGCTTTCCCAGCCTTCACGTTACAGACACTTTGGTAGCTGGCCAGAGAACATCCAGTGCTGCAGGACCCGGGCATCAGTCTGGTCCTACCGGAACAGTTGTTCTCTTGCTTCGAAAGCTGTTGCAAAGGCATCCAGCTAGATATGCCCGACTTCTAAAATTGCAGATTGCAAACACCTGGTGCGGTCAGGCAGCAAACTAGTAGTCTTTGGGGTCAGTCCTTGGAAATGTCTTCCCTTAAAGGAAAAATGATATAGAAATCCCCGCCCTGAGGGTCATTTCTTCTTAACTTGCTTAGGTCTCACATATGAAGGATGAGTCAGGCACAGTGTTGATCATACTGGTGAAAAAACCCTCATATGTAAAGGATTTGTCCCCTGTGGTCTGAAATTCACAACTTCAACTACTTGACGTTTATACAGGCAGTTAGAGACCCAAGGGCAATTTGTATTTTACTGTAGCTGTAATAGTCTTACTCTGACAAAAAGGCCTAAGAACCACAGAATACCCTTCCAGAGACACCTCACCATGATGCGTGTGGGGAGAAGAGAGGTGACTGCACGTGAGCACCTACACTGTCACTGAGCGGAGAACTGCAGGCAGCCTGACTCCACGGGTGTTCAGTGACCCCATGGGTGTTCAGTGACAGGTCACTCAACACCTGTGGAGTCAGGCTGCCTGCAGTTCTCCACACCAGTGTGGCATTCTGCCTTAAACCCACAAGGACCAAAGAAGTATCATACAACATCATTCTTGGTGCCCTCTACCCACAGAGTTTATAAACCATGAGTTATACATCCAAAAACACTGGGTTTGGGGAAGTTAAAGAATGAACTATGGTTGTCAGCTCCCCTACTGGTTTTTAATGCACCTCTTGAGAGAGCAGTGTTTTCTGCAATGGCTCAAGGAAGGAAAGCCAGCCAAATCAACTCACAAAGGGCTGCTGTACAGTGCAGCTCCAAGCTTTATCCCACACCTTCAGGAATCATCCATGGCCAGGCTTCCAACTCCCCCAGGGTGCACAGCTGATGGATAACACTTTCGCACTTTGGTAACAGGCCCCGTGCTCCCTCCTCCACTGTAGCTTCAGCTTGGATTCTGCTCACTGACATCTGCTGCTGCTGCTGCAGCTCCAGGGGTTGCTCATGCCCGTGCTCCCAGGACTCTTTTGTGTTTGTGCCAAGCTGGAGGCAGGCTGAGGCTTTCCTTCTCTCTTCATTCATTTGCTTCTCAGATGTGAACTCAAGCTGTCATTTGGCAGCTGCCCAGTAAACCTACATGATCTTTCTCTTGGCAATAGGGGAAAGCTGTCAAATTGTAAAGGAGAAGGTTCTCCAAAAGATGCTGTTAGGAGTTTAAACTTGGATTAGCAGCACCAGAGTGTAGGGATGGGGGATTGTTAATTGTGTCAGCTTCTCTCTGTAGCTTTGGGTGCCACCAGGGCCTGCTTTCAGTGGAAACCTGTAAGAGCCCATCTGCTCTCAGATCTGCACTCAGCATCAGCAAACCTCCATACAGGCAGCTCCCACCTGTGGGTCAGGCACCTCTTGACCTCTCAGGGGCTCTACCTGTGGTTCTTAGGGCGTAAGAAAAAGCATTAGCTGAAATACATGCACACAGCTGTTCTCCAGAGTAGCTGGACTAACCTGTCTGCATAATCAGGTGCTTGTTATCACGGCATGTTTACATTTTAATAGGGTACTCATTTCTGGATTTAAATTTAAACATGAAGAGCCCTCCTGTCAGAATAATGGCCATGCTATAATCCTCTGTATACATCCCGAAAATAATTAGAAATAGTGTTTAAATTAGATCAGCTGAATCCAACTACCACTTCCCTAAATCTACATAAATTATTTCCCATCTGTCAAGGGATGTGCTAAACTAATTTTAAGTTTTTATATTCCCTCAGCCCTAATTTATTACACACTTTAACTTCTCCAATTTTTTTCAATCCTTTTGTGCAAGACTTTCCCTTATACCAGTATCTTCAAGACTGAGAAGCAAACACATTTTTCACCTGAAGGTGCTGTTCAGTCACCAAAAATAGAAAGGCAAGCAGTCTAGAGACCTTGTATTGGAGGCCAAGATCCAAAATCACGGGGAAACCACTGTTCTTCCGAGTTCTCTCATGTCAGGCTTTTACTTATGCCAGTCACCCAAGGGAGTCCCCTCCTCACAAAACCTTGCACAGATGAGCCCATTGGTCATGTGCAGCCTTGCAGCTGGGCACTTTGCAGGGGTGTCCCACATGTGCAGTTTGAATCAATTCTTTATTAGAGAAAAATAATAATGGGGTAGGCTCAAAGGCCACCTGTTTTGCACACAGTAAGAAATCACAATCAAAGTCTCTTCCATTTTCTTTGCTTTATGGAGAACTGAACAGCACAGTCACCACATAAGGGGTGCAAGTAAACATCCTCTTCAGACAGATGACCAGGTCAGATCTCAGACACATCCTGCTGCAGGTTTTCAGTTAACTTCTTTATATAACTGTGCTCTAGTTTTATGAGCATTTTTCCTTTTTTCTTTTTCACTTTGTAAACAGTAGAAACAAAAGCTGAAAATCCCTGTGCTGCTGCATCACATGGAGCTGAGCAGATTTGCAGCTGGATAAAGGACAAAGGACTCTGGCACCAAAGTTTTGGTCATGTGTACTGACAATATATATAGGCCCATGCCCTTTAGGTGGAAGGTAGCATTTACTGGAGGGCTAAGGGAGGGAAGGAAAATTGGGCAATTGAAGAAAATAGTCTGTAACTGAAGTAGGTACCTTCACTCCCCCAACAGAGACATAGTCTTCACACTTGCTTCACATAGTGTCTGGGTCTGCCTCTGCCTGGATGGCCACTCTTTGCCAGTCTCATAATCCAAAGTTTCTGAAGCAAACAGCAGTTTATTTAAATCCCATGGCTATTCCAGAATGCTGGGGTGGCCTCCCAGCATAGAATACAGCTGTCTAATGCTGCAACAAATGGTGTCAGGATCCCAAGGCATCTTAAACACTCCACCTCCAGTGCTCACTGTAAACCAGATTGAAAAACCCACACACCCTGAAGCTGAACATTCTCCTCCTGCTTCCTCAGGCATTCAGCAATTTGCTGGGCAATCAAGATTATAACCACAGATAACCTCTCCACTTATAAGAAACTGCAGCTGGGTAAAAGTCTTGCTGTACAAAGGTAGGAGAGGTGACCAATGGAGTAGCTTCCATCTCATGGAAATGTTTGCCCTAACATTGCTATTTCAGAACCACCTAGTGCATGATTGACATCTGATACCTCACAGCACCTCCAGAGAGCAACAGGACATGTTGCAGAGATTCAGACTGTCTGAGGACAGGTCTCATTCCAAATCCCAAGCTTTTTTCTCGTTTTCTGCTGAACTTTCTTTCAACAGAGCACTGAGTGAGGACAGCACAAGGGGAGGAACACTCCCAGGAAGGAAGAGGTCATGCTAAATATGAAAAATAATTATCTCCTTCTAACTCCTTCAGACTTTAAAAGAAAACAGGCAACAAATGGTGTCAAAGAGAGGCCAGCACAAAGCACAGTTGCTCATCAGTTTCCTTCCGAGGGTTCAAACGACAAGCATTCAGGGAGCAGGGGAGGAAAGAACAGCTCTAATTTGTTTTTCCTGCTGGTGTTCCTTCTCTAAGATGCTAACCCAGACCAACTGCCAGTCCTTTCCCACCCTGTCCTGACCCTGTGGCATCCTCCAGGTAAGGTCTGATATGGCCATTGAGCCACTGAAGAGTAGACAGAGGAGTTAATCCTCCAGTCCAGCACATACAAAAATTCATCCTCTCTGAACTATTGACTCTGGCTCACTATGGACTGGAGTACATGTTACTGACCTACTGGTGTTTTTTCACATTTTCAAGTTTGATCTGCAGCAGCTGCAACAGTCAGAACCATTCTCAGAGGTCTTTGTTTCTTCCTGAAATTAAAGTTCAGATTTTTAGGTACTCACATAGCTCCAGGAACTCACCCCCTGGAGCTTTTCTAATCCTGTTTGTAATCCTACTTTCACCACATTAACTACTTTAAAAATATTTTATGACCTTGCATATTCTTAGGAGCCACCAAACCCAATGTGTGTTGTTTCTATAACTAGCGTAGCTCTCTTGCATAGGAAGTATAATTAATCACACCTCTGAAGGCATCTTTCCTCCTTCTATCATACATCTGGACAAGCAATCCCCTTTCTCAAGGCTGTGAAGGCAGCTTCTCCTTGCACGGCTTCTCTTCACCACTACAGTCTGCATCTCCCTCCTTCCCCCAACTGCTCTGTCCTCCTGCTTGGCGAACATACAGGAGCAGCTCAGCCCTTTCTCTCACCCACAGCTAATTTTGACAGTATGGGAACAACACAAATCTCAGTGATGCAGTACTGCCTAACAGGAGGTGGAGGCTGATGGCTCCCCATGGGCACAGTCGTTTCACCCACCTGAGTCTGAATCCAGTTTGACAGAAATATTTATGCACAGAAGGCAGCCAGGCCTCCCCACACGTCTCCTCTGAGAGGGAGCCTAAAGGCTTTATTTATTTCAAAGGGAAAGGCATCTCTGAATTATACAAGTGAGCTTTTAGCAGGAAAGAGTTAAGAGCCTAAGCTGTACCCATCCTGTTGTAAACAAGTCAAAGTCACAATCTCTGCACCCTGGAGTAAATGACAGGACCCAAATGATTGACTGCCATGTGTCAGCATGCAAGGTTTGATCTGTCTCACACAGGGATAAGGATTTTTTTTTCCATCTTCATCTATTTAGGATTGGGCTTTCCAGAAAACACAGTGGAGGATTCACACCCCTGAATTCAAATGGAGCAGGGTAACCTAACCTATTTTGCAAATGCCAGCCTTAGCTAATGAGCTTCTAATGGGTTAGGACTGAGCTGGGTGTGCAACTGGGCTGTACAACAGCTTAGGACCTTGGTTTCAAGAGCCCCTACCACCCTACTGCTTCCCCAGCTGGGAATGGGACTGCTGCAGGAGACATCCCTAGGGTGAGGACAGAGAGGAATGGCTGGAAGGCTACAGGCTGGTCAGTCTTCACCTAATGGGAGTCTGGGGTATTTCTGATGGATAAATAAAGCTGAACTCTGGTGATCAAAGTAATCATACAAGTCTGTGCAGATACCTGGCCTCACACAGAGATTTATTTCAATCAGGAACACCAAGGCAATCCATCCTCTCTTAACAGCCTCATTCCCTGCTCTGTGTGCTCACTACCCATGGGGGCCAGCTATGCAATCGTTCCCCTCCTTCCTCTCTGCACTTTCCTGCAGCATGTAGTTGCTAAATATAATCTGACAGTTTACTTTCTCTGGTCCAGAGCCTCAATATCCATGCACTGCTTCTCTGTGCCAGAAGCTCTATTTTACAAGTCAAACCATAGTCTCCCTCCCAGCTCATCTTGTAGGAAAAATGAGCATATCTTCATGTCCTCACTCTTTCCATATCCCAGCACTGTTGTTGGAATGGGCTCGCACAGCAACTGCAGTAGCACGACCCCCAAAAATCTAGCAGCCTCAGAGCCACACAACCAAGAGTTAACTTCTGCAAATGCCAGCTAGCCCTTAGCTCTAATCAGTTCATCCACTTACACTAGTTCCAGTTTTGGCTTAATTCTAAGTCTCTTTGAAGCCACCACACATGTATCATTTCATTAGATAGCAGAGTTCCCACATCTGATACCAACACAAAGTGGTACCTTACTACTTTTCCACACCTTTCAGCCTCCCCAACTTCAAGAGGTGCCGTATTTCTCTAATGGGCACTCACTGAAATGGCATTGAAATCTGTTTTCTAGATGTATTTCCTGACCTATTGCACACCAAATCTCAAGGCCAAATCTCTTAATTTTATTAATTCCTGAAAAATCTGATCCTTGTCAGTATATGTGAGACTAAAGAGGTTATTTAGCCACTTGTTGGTTGCACTCCTTGATTCAGAAATCCAGAGCTCATTAGAGTACTGAGTGGTGTTTAGGTACATACATCACTAGGATAAAGGGATTATTTCAGGGCACAGACTGGCTATCATCTCTAATATGTAGGAAGAGGAGCAGAAGAGCAAACATGTATAGCTGGTGTGCTTTTGCTTCTCTGTTGCCAATCTGATATTTCAAGTTAGTTTTATAAAAGGGAAAAAGCAGAATGGAGAAATCCTCCTCTTAAAAAAATGGCTGGGAGCTCAGTGAATTCTGCAGTGCTTAGGATAAAATACCCACAATACATTCCCCCTGGCTGCCTCCTCAGGAACCAGCAGTATTTCTCACAGGGTTCCATTAACCACTTTTATTATCTGAACGTCTGCCCACGTGAGTAATTGAGTGAGTCACATCAGCAAAAGACTTGTGGAGCTGTATGAGGAGGATATACTGTAAATTTTTTTGAAATCAGAGTTTAATTTACAGAATGAGGATTTTTAGGATTTCAAGACCAGTGCAGCTGTAGTGGGAGAAAGAAATACAGAAGTGATAAGGATTTTCAGTTCTTGAAGGTAACTGAGAAAATGTGATTGCTCAGGTCAGTTTGCCACTCTGGGATGGTACAACTATAAAACATATGAAGGCTAATGCATGATGTATGTTTGCAGTACTTTTATCTTTACTATGTAAAAATCACCATCAGGCTTCCTCAAGTAAAAAAGACATTCACCATGAACTGTGGTGTATATACAGCAAAAGGCTCTACCTAGTTATCACTGCTGGGATATGAAACCAGAGGCCAGGCAACTTTTATATAATTTTCTTTTTCCTTGCATTCTGGCAATACTAGGCTTACAAAGACATCTAGGCATTTAAATAGTCAAGTAGGTGTTTGACTCTTTGGTAGTATTCAAAATCCAAATACCTAAACAGATCCAAAAATTTGGTTTCCAACAACTGAAAGCCACAACTAGAATTTCAGTGCAGCTGTGCTAGACCAATATATTGGATAGTCAGTGGTATTCAGTGCAATTGTACAGCATAACTACTAGTCACACAAAGGTTTGCAGAACCAGGCCCATGGCTGAGGTTAATTTAGAGCATTCTGTTAACAAGCAATCAATCCATTCCTTCCTTTTAGAACACTACCATCAAACCCAGGTGCAGGATCTGTCAAATTTAGTGTGAATTCTGCACAGCAGAAGAACTAAGTGTTCTATTTGCTCCCAAATATCTTACTTACCAATGAATGTGGGGCAGCTGCAACCACTGGTTTCCAGTGATATGTGACAGTGTATTCTCGCAGGCATCCGTCAGCCCCTGTTGACCCACATAGCTCACTCCCAAGGCAACTTTCTCTGCATTCAGACTGCTGGAAGAGCTTGCAAAAGCAGGACTGTCACCTCACAAAGCCAGGGCATGTTCAGAAACAAATCTGCCACACCTTTATCCCCAAGCAGGACTTTTGCAGGTGGTAGCCAAGCTGCCAGCAGGCAAGGCTGTTGGGCCTGGAAATGGCATTTGTGGAAGCTGAGAGCCATGTAAGAGCCCTCATCTGTGGTGCCACAGAGCAGCGTTTGTCACTCCCTGCACAGCAGCGCCCTGGCTCCTGTGGCCCCGAGCCCTGCCCTGCTCCTGGCTGGCTGACACACACCAGGCACCCAGCAAGAGGCAGCTCCTGGCACACTGGCACTGACGGCTGCGGAGCAAGGACTGACACTGCTGCGCTTCTGTGATTTAGAGATGGCAGAGTTCCTGCCTCTCCAGGAGCTCAGCTGCAAGGCAGGTGCATGGAGTGAAGCATCAGAGTGTGGCACAAAGTACCCCAGTGGCCTAAAACGAAGTGATGGAATAAACATGATACCTGTAATCAGTAACTCACACCTAACAAGCCCTGCATGAGTATGCCAGTTGCTTTTCAGTCAAAGAAACTATAAAAGCCAGAGTATGCATTTTCATGTGAGTGCTGACATCAGGGCATTGCATTATTCACAGAATTTGGAACAATATTATCTGACCACAGTGAATCTGATAAGAGCATCCAACAGTGGCATAAGTGCAGCTTTTTTCCATGCTGCTGGTAGGTTTTATCAATTAAGATGTACGGAAATTGACAAATCACTGTAGCTAGATCTGAGCCTTGCTTATTCTGTGTCAGGTCTTGGCCAATGTGCCAGAGTTCTGCCAAGTGCCAATCTCCAGTTTTGACAGTATGAATTTTGCTTTTTTTAGACACCCTTATTTGCATCCTCTCCCTTCCCCCAAAAGATAAATAGCCAAATATGACTTACGTTTTTTCTCTTATTATTCCAATAGATATTTGTTCCTTCCCTGAATTCATGGCCTAGGGAATTTTGGTCAGGAAAAGAGCCTTAATCGGTGAATTATCCCTTCTGTTTTCTTTATGACTATTCATTCCCTCCCAGTCTCCCCTCCCCAGGGTTTCTGAGCACACAGTAGTTGTAGGAATCATTTAGTCTATTGCTGAAACACAGGCCCTGAGCTAGCAGGTACACAGCACTGCTGGAGTATCTTGTTCCATCAGTTAAATTAAAGAACTGAATCCAGCTGATGGCTGGGCTCACCAAGCTCTCTTTTAGAGAGGATACCCAGGGCCTTCTGCTGTAAAGCTCTGAAGGGAAACATGATGATCACTTTATCCTTGCTGCAGTGTCTGACTCACCACTGAATTGGAAGCAACTGTTAAAAAAAAAAAAAAAAGTCTTTTTTTGGTGAGACTTCAAAGTTGGCAGCCAAGCAGGCACATCATTGGATGTGCCAGGCTCGTGACAGAGCTGACCTGCCTGGATGCCAGCAGGGAGGTGGGAGAGAGCGGGCCAGTTGCTCTGCACTGCAGAGACTGGAGCAGAGAAGCTTCAGAGAGGTTCAGAGGTGGTCCCAGCACTGATACCCCATATCAAGAGCAAACATGTTCTGTAACAGTGTCACTGGAGCACCACTTGTCCACTTATAGGGATGTTTCACTGCTATCAAAGTAACCAAGACACTCACCAGGACATCTTTTTGCTGGTTTCTCTGCCCTTTCAGTTCTGCATCCTCTCCTCTTTGGCCAAGACAAAAAGCCTCAGCTACCTCATCACTACTACTATCACTTAACTGTACATCAATTAAAATTAAGATTTCGTGCCAAGTTACACTAGTTTTAATGTAAAATCCTGCAAGATTTGTCCTTGTGACTTTTAACTGGTCTAGCACTGATTTATTTGAACTACTTTTCCCATTAAAGAGATGATCAAGTGCTTGCGCCGGAGATGTTGGAGCAGATATAGAACTATGACTGATGCTTCCTGCCTCCTGGAAGCAAGGCTTTCTTTACAGGAGCATTAAGATCATAGAAATCACACGTACTTCATTTATCTTGGGAGCAGGCTCCTCTGTAAAAGAAACTGGAATGACCTGAAAAGTAGGGGGATAAATTCTTTCCACTCCAACCCTCCCCCAAATCTTTTTGTGGGAAACACAACTGTGTTTTTGATGCTAAAATTCACAGATTTAAAAATACTTATCTTCAAGGAATGTTGCCATGGAAACCTTTACAGTGTCTCCTTCCCCACCCTCCATATGTGAAGAACATTTTCTTCTTTTTTTTGCTGTATGTGGTAGTTCCTCTTACTCCGTCTGCTACCACCAAAACCCTGACATTGAATTCTAAAAGATGTCAAACAGGCCTTGTGCTTAGTTGAAAGGTCACTGCTAAAAACCACTCCTGAGCTGAACTACAAAGAGGTGTCAAGATGGGTTCATACTCTCAGGCTCCAGAAAAAGATGCCTGGAATATTTTCTAGCAGTTCTTGCTTTGGACAAGTGGAAAGAAGCAACAAGAGCTGCCATGGTCATTAAAACAGTTTCACTTCCTGGTAGCATAACCCACAAGTGATGAAGATTTTCCTGAAGGTACTGCTCTACCCCATTCCTTTTGCCCCAAAGCTACAAGAGGATCTGAGCACAAAACATAAGTCAACAAGCTACAGACTTCCCTGTGCTGATCAGGATGTATCTATACCCAGTGGTCAGTGTCAGGGAGCCCCTTCTGTAGCATTAACAGACACCATGGGCAGGTGATACCTAGCCCCATTGAGGGGTGAGGCTGTACAGACATCTGCTGTCAGTGGGGAACATGTCACAGAGAGTGAGAAGGCAACATGCTCACCTGTGAGTTAAGCAGCACCAAATGTTCACGAGCAAACTACGCAGGCAAGAGTGTTTTCCCAAACTGGAGTGCCAGCAGCCCCAGGTTCAAGGAAGTGCACAGCTAGTGCAGGAGCTGGCACAACAGCTGCCCAAGGGACTTTAAATCAGCAAACATCCACCCTGCCCAATAACCAACATTTACTTCTGCAGCAGTAGGACAGAAATTGCCAAGACCATCCTTCCCATGGAACAATGGAAAATAAAACATGCAGCCCTAAACTCTGTGGTGCATGCCACCACCAGCAAGTCCTGAAACTGCTGGGAACAGAAGGATATTACTATTTTGCAATGGCACTTCTATATGTAGCCCAAGTTAATTAAAATGTAGAGGTAACAGCATTCGTAGATATTTTTGAGGTAACAGGAAGCTAGATTAGTAAACTGCTCTGCTCAAAGTTCTTAACAACTGCCTCACCAGCTGCCACTGGGACAAGGGGGCAAAAGTAAAAGGCTTTGCCAGCCATGAAGAGCCATGACAATGCATTAGCAATGGCTTGCCTGCTTCTGAGGGCAGCAAGTTGCATAGGCACACAGATACACCTGGCCTCTTACCTGTCGTGAGTTTGCAGCTCTCTGTAGAAACCTGTCCCACAGTAAGAGCCTAAGGAATGAAATGACAGCTTTTCTGTGTGCTTTTCAGAACCATCCTGTCAAATTTGTGAAGCAGCTTGCTGGTGTAGAGCAGGAATATGAAGCATAAAAAGCAACAATTCCCTATATTATAGAAGCAACCTCCCCGTCTTGGCTTTCTTCCTAGACAAGGACATTTTTTTCCACAGGTTGCAATGCTTGCCCATATCCCATGCTACAGCCAGAAGGCATCTCTGGACTTCAGATGTGTCCCTAGTGCGTGGGTCTGAGCAGCACTGACAAACCCCTGTCCTCTATTGACGGGACTCCTGAGATTGGTTATCTGCATCAGTGCAGGCGCTGACTCAGGCTTTTCCCTGGGCTGGCATCAACAGTGCCATGGCTTTGACTGCAATCTTGTGACATGGCTGGCATACACTCCCTATCGCAGTCATCTTCTTTCTTCCTCACAAAATTTGCAGGAACGTAACAGTGTAGAAAATTCAAATCCCTGTCAAATGCAGCTGATTTGGCCCAAGGGCTCAGAAGTTAGTTCTTGTGAGAAGAGAAAGGGGAAAATGGCCAAAAAAAAGTGAGAAGGGTGCACACTCTATGAACACAAGTTTTCCTTAGGAAACCAGGCCAAACAAGAACCAGTGACAGTGCATGCCAGACAAGGGGTGAAGGCAGAAATGGGAAAAAACTGACATTTCAATCTTCAAATCAAAATAGATTAAAACTTCCTAAGAAGCATCCGTTCCATGAACATTCCCATAGAAAAAAAAAAGGAGTTTGCTGCACAAGGATCCACAGCTGGGCTGCTGAGTGTTGCACTAAATCACCATAGCTGGGCTGTCTAAAGTGACTGACACACACAGAGTAAGGAATGGAAACCTGCAGACTTCAGCAAACAATGGGACCTCAGTGTCACTCCCAGCAGTACATTAGGAATGCCTGGGAGCACCTTACCCCTCTCCTTTCTCTCCATGCTCAACCCATTTCTTTAACTGATGAGTCAGGGGCTTTTTTAACAGCAGTTTTGAGCAAACACGAACTGATCATTGGCTTTCTCCAGCACACTGGGCCACATTCTTCTCCTCTATCAGTCATGGACTCCTGGAACACACTTCATCACTGAGTACAGCCTACGGGTGCAGGCTAATGGAAAATTCCTAACAAATTATATGGAATCACTCCCATTTTTGATTCCTGTAACTGGGGAAGGTGCTGTTGCAAGGCAGTTGGTTTGATGAGCTCCACCAAGGCAGAGAAACGCTGTAACAGAAATCCCAAATTACACTTGGGAAACTTTTCTAGTGTTTGAAAGCTTCACCCCTATGACACAGCTACAAGAAAGCAGATCTTCATCACTCAATTACATTCTTTGTTCAGTTCCTAGCAGGAACAATGCTATCCTCCCATTTTTTCCCAAGAAGGCAATAATTTAGCCTTCATTTTGCTTCCTCTGCACACCAGGGATGCCGTAAAATAAAATTCTTTACCACGCTGGTTTCTCCTGAAGGTTTGGGAGACATCTGCAACCTTCAAGAAAAACAGACCTCTTTGCATAAGCAGTGAAGCAAGGCCTGACATGAACTGCCATCTGGGGACATGACCAACCTTTAGTTAAGTGGAGGTCAGATTAGCAAGAGCTTTCTTGCAGTTCATTATAAAAATCAATGCAAGAGTCAGGAAACTGAACTGCACAACATCTCTGTATCACTCTACCCAACAGAAGCTACACTGGGGGGCATCTGAATCTCTACAGCTCCACAAAAGCAGAGCTGACATGTAAAACCCAAAAGCAGATTTTTCTTTGTCTGGTGCCCACAGAGGCTGGCATCAGCTGTTAACCCCATAAGAACTGACAGGATTGCATTCAGGCTGCCACACCTCAGTCAAGAGCAAAAACATTTTTAAAAGAGCATCAGATTTCCTGACCTGAAAGGTAACAGTGAAAATATCAGTGTCTGCAGTTACCAGTTACTACTGTCTGTAATTACCAGTTATGTGTGCTCTGTCTGCACAAGCAGTAAAAAATAGCTCTAATGGGAGGCACACACTCCTGGCCTGCTCTGTGGTGCACTGGCAGCTGTGTACAGCTTAAGCAGACACAGCTGCAGGCTGAGAAACTCCTCACCTACCACCACACAGCTGCTGGGTTGGAAGGGGGCTAGAAGAGCTAACAGAGAAGTCAGGTGTATGGAGGAAAGACTTATAAAGATCAGATAAAGGGTGATCCTACGTAAGAGAAAGAAGGGAGAAACACAATGTGAACAGTAAGTCAGATGGCAATTACTCCAGTGCCATAATGGGGTAGGAGGTTCCTGCCTTGCAAACTGTTCAGTGGGACTCTGAATAGAGCTGTCCTGTGATTGGCAAAAAATAAAGGAAGAAGCAGGAAAAGCATGTGAATATGCAGCATTTGGTGTTTCTTTGGTTGGCACACATTTTGGAGGAGGAAAAGGATTCTTTGAAAGGCTTTTATGTTATTAAGCACGACATTAATCTAGAGCCCTATAAAATCAGCACTCTCCCTTTCCAGTATTTGCGTGACCAGCCTCACGCTGACCCAGTGCTGAATAAATTGCAAGCATCTGTCAATTTCTGATGTTGATTAGATTAGACATTGCTCTCAGAATTGCCAGGATAGAGACTCACTTTCTTGGGGCTTTGTTCTGTGGTTTTATTTAATTTCATTATATTATTACTGACACTTCTGTTTTCTCAGGGGCCAAACCAATTTTATTCCTCTTGGTTTACGAGCATTTCTCAGTGATCCTTTTTCTTGCAACCCCACAGCATGGCAAGATTACACAGCAAGAGAACTGGTGGTGCAATTCCCACCCCACTTTATTTCTCTCTTTCTCACACTCACACATACTTCTCACAGGATATATCTGCCGTTCTTGACAGATATAGCTCAAGGGAAGGAAAGACACTTTGAATAAAAATACCTATATATAGAGAAAGGCTTTGTCCTTGTGTCTCCAAGGTCTTATTTAGCTAGGATCCAGGAATAAGCATTCCACTGGATAAGAAGGGCACTCTTACCCAGCTCTGGCTGCACTGGAAAGAGGCTGGATTAACCAGAGCTCTGGTCTTTGACTAGCTGACACCCAGTAGTTCATACATACACCACTGCAAGGTTTTGTTGCTTCCTTTGCAAAGGTTTGGCTGGAGAACCAAAAGCAAATATAAAAAAGACATATAGATTAAAACTACTTTAATATGACTACTGGCTGAATTAGAAAAAGTACCCAAGATAGGCATGAGGTTAAGAATGTGGAAGGTAAAAAAATCTGGATATAAAATTCCTTGGCTGAGTAAATATGGTGCCAGTATGATTCTCGTTAAGACCCTTGCTCAGAACTTCACTGCTGGCACTTTTAACCCCTTGTTTTGCTTGCTCTTAGCTTCTCTTAGACACCGTTATCCAGGCTTCCTCCTTTGGTGAGGTTACCAGTTCATATTTTGTCTCCATGACTTGTCCTTTCACTGGGTGGAGATACAGTTTCCTTACCAGGACACTCAGCAGAACTGTGGCCACCATATAGGCAAACCTGAGGGAAGAATCAGGAGAAAAAAAATGAAAACCTTGCTGTGATGTAAATTTGCCAAAGGACAACAGCCAGCTTGGACAGGTTGTCCCTGCAATAACACCAAGATGCTGGAAGCACCTTCTCTCCTGTCTGCCACAAAGACCTCCTTCTCCATGCTCACCTCAACTCTGGGCATTCCTGGCTTCCTGAGAAACCCAACAAGGAGAGGTTTTTCACGGCTGATTCCTCATTGAATCTCTCTGGGTCAAACCTATAAAAGACAAAACACATTAAGGCTTTCTGAGCAGGCACAGCATCCTTTCCCCAGAAACATGCACACACACGCAAGTGAAAAACTGGAAATGAAATACAGAATCTCACTAATTTGGTCTCTCTGGGTCATTCCATATAAATGTATGAAGGCAATTGTGCATCCATTCCATCAATATTCCCAGCTGTTCAGCTGCGTCCTGTTTTGGTGAAAATGCTGACAAACTGAGGTAGTGTGAGACAGGGCTGGAACTAATATGCAGTACACAGCTGAGCTGATGCTGTTACCTGCCCTCTGTTCCTCTCCAGGCCACATGCAATGTCATTTGTCTCTCTTTCTCTCTCCCTCTCGCTGTCTGAGTCCCTTCCTTTTTCACTTCCAAAAACACTTCCCTTTTCTCCTCATCCCTCACCCTTCTCTTCAAGCAGCTGGTGTGTGTGTACGTGTACGTGTACGTGTACGTGTACGTGTACGTGTACGTGTACGTGTATGTACTGGGGGAGGGAAGCCAGTGACTCATTCAAGTGAGAAAAGTAGTTTCCAGCTTTAGGATGGTAGAGGCTGTGAGAAAACTATTATCCAGGTCTGTCATGAGTTAAAACAAGGGAAACCAATAAAATATCATTCAATTTAAATATTAAAAAAACCCCACCCCCAAACAGAAAATTTGAAGGACAGAAAACAGTTCTCTCAAACCTTTCTGCTGAATACTTCAAGTCTTCATTTCCCTGCTTAAACATCCAAGCTCTGCTTCTAACAAGGTGAAAGGGCATGCGGGTGCTGAGCCTTAGGAAATACAGCATCAAACTTGCATTTCCCCTGAACTGAAGTGCAAATTACAGATTTTGTAATAGGAGAGAAAATGCAGCTGCCTAGCAAAAAAGTAGGAAGGGCAAACTACCTTGCACAGTGTTTTTATACACAGTGTATAGTAGGTGGGTGAAAGGATCACACAGAGCTGGTCTCCTATCTCTGTCATGGAAATGTTCATCTACTTCAAGCTAAACCTCGACCCTAGCCTTCGTGAAACAAACACACAGTGTTCATAGCAGTCCTCACTGTTGCTCCCATGAGGCCTCAGCAAACCTAAACACAGTCATGACCTGCCAAGGTGCTCACAGACTGGTGCATCAATGGCTGACCCCTTTCTAAAAAGTGTAATTGCAGGAGAGGACAACTGCTGTGCTGAAGGCTCTACCCTTTCTCCTAAATCTCAGCTGTCTGTTCTCTTTGTCTAGAATACCTGACCCACATTTTTTGCCAGCCCAAGTGAAGTAAATCAGATACAGGTTAATATTTGCCACCTGGAGGCCATAGTAAGCTAGAGATTTTTTTCTTTAACCTCCAGAACACTGGCCTAGATCCACTTCAGTTTTCACAGACAGACAAAAATATTGAGGTAGCATTTTCCTTCACCCTAAAAACCCCAAACTTCAGACTGACATTTCCTCCCTTGCATCATTGTTTTATGATGACAAGCAGTGATTCCAAAGCCATTCAAGTCACTGTTTCACAGAAAACCTTCAACAGAAGTTACCAGCATTAGCCAGGGAAGCTCTGTGTATGTGCACAAGATAGTTTTTACTAAACCCTAACATGTACATGCACATACACAGACTGGAGCATGGGAGGAACCTGACTTAAACTGCCCCAAAACCATGCCCATGGAGACAAACAAAACCAGACCTTCACAAACAAATTTTCTTACAGACTCTCTTTCATTTCCAGAATCTGCTTAAGGCAGGCCCACCAGCACAAAAAAGGCTGTGCTGTAAGATCTAATTTAACAAAGCAAAGGAATGAGATACAATAAAAGTCGATCCTACATACTTGTATGGTGATGGCCAAGATGAACTATCCTGCAGCATCACACCAAGAGCATAAAGCACAAGTGTCTGCGAAGAGAATTACAACATGTCAGTGCAGAAGGAAATGCACAATTAAAGACACCTCTCAATAGCTCTGCTGGATGATGATTATTCTGTAGACTACTCATATTTAGGTGGATTAAAAAGCCAATTATGATGTATTGATCTACAGATTTTCATAATCCATGCCCAGATGTTAGGATTTTAACTTCTAAGAATAATGTTGCAATTGCTGGTGGTTACAGAGGGTGTGATCCCATTCCTCTACGCTTAGTGGGAAGTATGTATGGACTACTTTATTCTCTGGAATGGAAGGTGACATGAGGCCTGAAACAATGCTCTTTTATGCATAACTGAGCCCATGGGCTGCTTCAAAAGCTTACTCATCCCTGGTGGACCCAACAATCTGCTCAGCAAGAGAACATGAATTTGCAGAGCCTGTCCCGCAGAGGAACTGCAGGCAAACTTTGAGCTAAACTGTACTTTCAGATGACAGAGCACCTCCTCAGGCTCAGTGTCAGAAGAAATGGTCTTCCTGCCTCACCTCTCGTCTGGAAGAAGAGGAAACAGCAAATTCTCCTACAGGAAAGGAGAGTGGCCTAGTGCTCCCAGTACTGCCCTACCTCTTTGGGGATAGTATGTTGGTCGACTCTGCCCTCCAGCTCCTGCAGCTGTGCAGCAATGGGAGTGAGCTTTGCTGTCCGCACTGTCTCACACAGGACTTGCCGACAGTACCTGCAACCAGTAACCCTTGCTTAGTTTAACTCTCAGAGAGAAGCTTGTCCACATCCTTGTGGTAGCAAGCAGAGCTGAGTCAACTGCTATATTTAGAGGCACTTCTTTTTTTTCTTTCTGGCAAGGAGTCCCAATATCTTTGCATGAAGCATTAAATCTCATTAACAGCTTTTAGAGAGGGTTATCGGAATCCCTCTTCTTTCAGATTTTAAACCAAACTAAATCTGCTAAAATGCATACATGCCAGCCCTTCCCTGTACCTCTCACCCATACAAGCAGCAGCAAGAAAACCACACACACGGTATTTCCTTAGTGAAACCCTAACACTAGTCCAAATACAAAATGCACCCGGTTGCACTAACATAACAAACATAGGCACAAAACATAAAGGCACACTGTTGACCAGTCATCATCACTTGTGGCGATTTGAAAAGAAGACTGGTACATTCTTTCTCTCTAAGTATGTCTATATCCAACCATGAAAATGACAGATTACTTCTACTT
Source organism: Erpornis zantholeuca (assembly GCA_013400515.1). Classification (NCBI taxonomy): domain Eukaryota; kingdom Metazoa; phylum Chordata; class Aves; order Passeriformes; family Timaliidae; genus Erpornis; species Erpornis zantholeuca. The sequence goes on from VZTN01020396.1 coordinate 51,031, forward strand.
CTGGAAAACTAGGACAGAAACCAAACAAGACAGTAAGCAAAAATCTTGGCCTGGCAGCCAAGGTACTGATTCTGTGCTTTCCCTCTGCTGGGGAACCTAATGGGTTTCCTACAGACACCATGAAGCGAGCACCTTGGTCCCCGTGTCTGGAGTCCCAGCTCACTCTCTCTCTGTTGCAAGTCATCCTGTGGTTTGATCACTTCCAGAAAGAAAAAGGGAGTAAGTAGCTCCTCCTGGATGCCTTCTCCTGGCCTAGTGTAGGCTAGGCATCAGACTCCATGTGAAACGCATGTCCCCACCACATGACACAGCCTTCCTCTGAATTCCCTCTATAGGACCCACCTGAGCTGCTCGATTTTCTCATGTGTAATTGGTCCCTTCCCCAGAACACGGTCCATCTCCTTGTAGAGATTCTGCTGAACATCTTCTGAGGTTGTCAGGAAATAGACTGCCCAGGTACACACTGGGGAAGGAATCAAGACAAGACTGGACCCAGAAAATTCAATCCTTTACAAATGGCATTCAGTTTTCTTACTTCCTGTATTTTCAACATTACTTCTTGACCTAAAAAAAAAGGTGACCTCTGTTCACAGCAGGCTGTGCTGATTCTGTATTCAGTGGCATGAACAGAGGCTGAACTCCTGTGTAACAAGAGGGCCTGCAAGCTAAAATTCTCTTTCTGATGCTATGAGGAGCTTAGGGAGTTCTGCAGGATACTAAGGCATTCAGCCTCACAGCTCTGGGGCAGGGACTACACAGCCCAACAAACTCTGGGGAATCAGGGTTATTAGACCAACCACGCAAATGAACGGCTGGTTTGCTCAAAGCTTTAGAAAACTCCCTTATTTGGGGGTCTTCCCTAGCACATCTCAGGCAAGTGCTCCAGACAGCCAATGCCTGGGGCTCTTGAAGAGAGCTCTCTGCAGAGGTTGGCCAGGACTCGTCCCCCTACATCTATTTTTTGAGGTACTTGAGACACATTCAATAGCGAAGTGAGAAAAAAACCTTGCATAAGAAATACATGTGTAGGATGCAATTACCCTAAAGCTACAAGGAAATGTTTCTAGCTCTCAAAAATGTCTATTCATGGGAACTATCCAGAATCTTGGACTTGATGATCCCTGTGGGTCCCTTCCAACTCAGAATATTCTGTGGTTTTGTGATCCCGTGAATCCATGTGGATTCAAGCCCCTTAAAATTACAGTATTCCTGGAGTACTTGGAGAGGATATTCTCTGGAGAGAGTATTAGCATAGTTGTCTGATTTACTTCCCACATTCTTTAACACCTAGATGCATCTTGGAGCTTTTCTTTGGAGTCCCAGTCCCATTGGCTGAGACACAGGGCCAGACAATTATCCCTTTATCATAAGGTATTTTGCACAGCTTCGGTTTGTATTTTTATTTCTTTGGGGTTTTTTCATAATCTTTGCACAAATCCCAGAGTAGCTTCTTTGAAAGTTCTACTTATACAGAACACACCTATCCTTCAGAAATTCAAAGCACCCAGGCAGATTCTAGTACTCTAATTTTCTTCGTGTGTGCCAGAACCTATTTTGTGGCTTATATATTTTGGTGTTTTTTCATCAAATTTAGCATCAGTTGTCTGGGGTTAAGAATGCAAGCAAAAAGCAATGGGGAGAAACCCTAAGGTTTGCCAAAAGACTGGAAAGGTTGTCAAACACAGCTTAGGTTCAGCTCACTAACTGTGAGGCTGTGTCAACAATCTGATGTAAAAATTAGCTTCTTTTATATGTCTGTAGTTCAAGAGAAAGGGAATGAGGAATAAAATTTTTTAATTTTATTTTTATGAGTTTCATCTCATCACACAGTTTTTGGCAGCTGAGTGTAAGGATGGGAAGTTACCTACAGTTACTGTACTTACAGTTAGCGGTGATTACACAGCCTGCCAAGGAGAAAATCATCGTATCTTCCAGGATCTAGGAAAGAAAATCTACTTCAGAGAATGCAGTTCATAAGACTGCAAAGAGAAAAAAGAAGTGGCACGCTCTCCACTCAAGCACATTAAATCCCTTTAGTGCAGAGAGCAGGAAATACATCTAGAAGACATGGACTGAACTCTCTGTAGAACCTCCACTGGAATTGCATGAGACGTGCTTAAAATTAACATACTTCTGGTTTATAAAAATAGCTATGAAGCAGTGCCAAGGAGATCTACCAAGGTCTAATGCAATCAAACATTGCAGGAGTGGAGAAAAAGAACTAGAAGCCCTGCTTTCATAAAGAATCTAAGCTAAAATGCAAAAACTTACATTAATCAAAGGCTACAATGTAATGAATTGCCCATCTGGTAAAATTCCATTACTGTGTAAGGAGGTAACAGCTGCACAGACCTGCTGGTCACTCAGGCTCCCCTGCAGCAAGGTGTCCATAAAGACATGCCTGTTGAATGATCTGCCTCGGCGCTCCTTTGTAACTTTCCTCAAGATGGATTCCATCTCCACCAGAGCTTTGCAAGAAAAAAAAAAGAAATGTTTATTTTAAAACCTGGTCATCCTGGTGCTGCAGAGAAGCAAATCCATCTCCCTGAGCAGATTTTCAGACCAGCTGTCCCTGCTGGGCTCACTGACAGAAGCAGCCTCTGTTACATGCTACTGTCAATTTGGAAGGCAGTATCCCCAATTTAGCTGAAAATGCAGGAACAAAATAACACAGGTTGCTTATAAAAAGCCATTCTTACAGGTATAACCAAGGTGTAAGTCAAATAACACTGTCAAACCATCAGAGAATGTATTTCATCAGCTGCCCCAAAAACATGTACGAGCCACATAACACTGGTTACATGACCTGCAGAGTTACAATCACTACAGCACCACTGCACCTCCATTGATGGAGCCTCTTTTGCCAGGGGTTCTACAGGCACAGTGCAAGAGGATGGCTCTGTGCTAAAGAGTCTGCAGAGACAGAGAGAGGAATGGGGGGGGAGTGTGGGAGGGATTTGGCACAGAGTCCGCACATCTGAAGATAAGTGAGTGCCTAACTCCTGGTGACTGCTGAGGGAACCAGGGGGAGTTAGGGACCGAGATGCCATTGCCTGTCTGATTAATATGACCTACTGAGGACTATACGAGAAACATGGAGTGGAATTTGGGTCTGAAACTCCATTTACCAAGGCCCAGTTCAGTTCCTTTGTGTCAGAATTATCTTCCTTCCTCCTCTGTGCATAGGAAGGCCAGCAACACTCAAACACCAAGGCTCATTATCTGTGAAATTGTGAATTGTGAAATTGTGTCCTCATGCATCATCATACTACAGCTCAGGAACAGAGTGACCACGGGAGGAACCCATTTCAGAAGTTGTCCTCAGGTTCTGAAAGCCACAGAACTGGAAGTATAAAGAAGGAAATACTGGGTCTGGAGGATTTACAAGCAAATCTTTAGTTCCAGATACAATCTACTTTTTGTTTAGCATCTTATCAATCAATACTGAAATGGTTTAATTATTAAGAACAAAAAAGACAAGATAACCTAAAATTGAAATAGCTTACTATAAAATACGTGAGAAACAGAAGTACTGCTGTAACAAATCTGAAAATCATGTTATCTTGTAAGAGCACATCAGAGGCTGTCACATGGAATGTGTATCCACACCAAGTGGCACCTCTGTACTTGTGTCTTCCAGCCTGTGAGTGACTGTCTGGCACTAGAGTCTCCAGATGGTGCATCATGTCAATGACCACACAGGCTAAATCAAGGGGATCCATCTGTCTCCACCTAGCACAGCTGCTTGCCTCCATGAGAGGTCAAAAGTGGACACTAGGGAACGGAACAGGAAGGGAGGAAGCACACCCTGATTCTTCCCCTGCATCGCTCTCCAGACTAGACAGACCCTAGAATTAGACCTGGAACTGAGTCCTAGTCCCACAACTTTTCACGTAATGGCAGCTTGCCACTTAACTCCAAAACACTGATCTAGTGTGAGAGTAAGAACAACACATCTGGGTAGCTTACGGGACGATGAGCAACTCTGAGGAAAAGCCAAGACAACTGGGCAAATGAAGTGCTTTCACATGCTAGCTAACTCCTAAGTATTAATAAGAGTGGGAGGAAAACTGTAGTTTTGGGAGAAGCCTACCATCTTCATAGTGCTTCTTCCTAGTCATGTTTTTATCAAGAGACCCGTCCAAGAAACCTCTTCCAATCTCTGACCAGATCTGGAAGAAGGACAGAGAGAACAGCATCATCACTCACCATAGGCTGAGACTGCTGGGACTATTTCCTTCTTCCTTACTCAGGAAAATAAAAATAAAATTAAAAAAAAAATAAAATTATTGACTTCCTGTCAATATGGAACTGGTCTTCTCTTTAGGACACCACATCCCATTTCAAACACTATGTCTATGACAGCTGGAATTAAGCTGAAATGAAACAACTGTAATTACAACTGTAGAGAAAAAGGTATGGGAATCTTAAATGGGAGATGGAACTGTTTCTTTCCCCCCCATCATCAGCATATTTAACATCCCCACATGTAGATACAGCTTGAGATCTCCTCAGATTTTCCTTTCTCCACAATATCTCAGAGCCTTCAGAAGATCTTTGAAAAGCAGAAGATCCACTGGCAGTCCCAAAAGAGTTTAACTGACTTAGGTACCAAAGACCTCCCAACTGGCAATATATCTGGGTTCCTGATGCCCATGGATCCTTTAGAAATATCTCAGACTAATGACAGCAGGATCAGCAGTAGGATCTTTCTAACAGTTTCAGCTTGGCACAAGCGAGATGGAGCCCTCAAGCTCGTACTTTAAAGTCTCAGCAGTAGCCTGTGCTAAACTGTACACAGACACAACCTCTGTGTTTTTAGTTTGGAAAATTTAATAGGAGATTTCCTGGCTCTTTGGGACACTTACTGCATCGTGGTGCCTGCGGAATCGGATGACTTCCCGGTCATCTTCAAAGCTGCTGCCCATAGCTGTCTGTGTGACAGACTTCATGGCGAAGCCCAGCATGTGCTGGCAGAGTGGCACATGCTGTGCCTCAGGGAGAGACAGCCATTTGGCCAGCAGCTCTTCTGACAGCTTGAGAAGGAATGAACCATTAGTTAGCAGTAATACCAGCAGTCTATTTACCAAACACACCCTGGACACATTCCCACCCAGTTCCTAAGGCAGATCACACTTTCATGGCTATGGAATAAAGCTAAACTCTTTCCAGGATTTCTTTCCATTGTTAAACAGTAACATTTCAGCCTCCAATCTTCTGCTTCTTTCAAGGCTCTCTCCCAACGAAGCAACCCTATCCTCCTCTCTTGTTCCCTCTGTCACAAAAGAAACCTTAAACTTTAGTACTAACAGCTCCAGAACAGGAAAACATATTCTGGCTGCTGGACTAAACAATAGGAACAGTTCTTCACCTGTTTGTAGCCTCAAAAGCTGGTAGCTTGCTCCATCCTCCTGTCCTGGGAAATATATCCAGGTACTCCAGTATTTTTAACTGCATCTGGTATCTTGGCATAAAGTAAGCAAGCTCAGCCCTTCCCCCAATCCACTGGAGCTAAGAGAAACCAAATATTCACATCATGAAAGGCAGAGGCTGTTTGCTATCTCAGATGCTTACAGCTCCAGCACTAATTTGAATGCAGGTCCTTTATCCTAGTGATCATTCTCACTAAACTTTCTCCTATGAGCCACACAGGGCTTCTCCGCTGTACAAAGGCCGTGACGTACCTTCTGGATGAGAGCAAAGTTACTTTGCAAGGACTTGGTCACACCATTCTCATACAGTTTTCTCCTCATGTGGCTCTCTCCTGTATCCCCATTCAGGCTGGACTGGTACCTCAAAAGTGATTTCAGCATTGTCTCAAAGGGATCCACTGAAAGCAAACAGAGGAAACACCATTCAAAGGCACACTACACAGGGCTGATGAAAACAGCTGCCTCTTTAATCGGGTCTGCTACTTCTGGGCAGTGAGCAAGGTGTGGCTCCTTCCCCTAGAAGAGTCTCTTCAGGGTGTCAAGTTTCTCTTGCTCAATGTGGGCTGGTACCTCATAAAGTCTTTTTTCTGGAGCTGGTTGCCATTCTGTGATCAGCTCCTCCTGCAGAGCTTGCCCCCTGGCTCTACCAAGTAACTCTTTAGTAACAATGCCTTCAGAGCTTGTTCCCCTTTTGCCAGCTCCCAGCTGGTTGTGCCATCAACTTGGTGACAAGAGTGTGGCATGGTCCTTCACCTTCTCCTCCAGCCTAACCTTAGCACAGCAGGTCCTTTAGCACATTCCCCTTCACATCTGACATGACCTCCTGCCCTGAACATGGCTATGTACTCAGGACATACCAGCTCACCAGAGGTTGCTCTCTGCACTCCTTCCCTTGCATCATAGACCCAGCAAATCTTGTTTGATGTCCTACTGCTCCTGCACGACTTCTCTTGCATGCACTGAGTTCCCTGCTGATGAGCTCTTCCCACACGAGCACCTATCTGTCTACCAGGGCTGCCCCCAGCACAGAAGTTCCTACAGAAAACCATACTTCACTAAGCTACAGAATGCTTTCTACTGCTCATCACCCTTCTTTCGATCTTCAATCCTTCCACACAGACACCTTCATCAGTCTACAAACTAGACAAAACCACCTAACTTCCATATCCATGACTCACTTCAGTTAGATTTTTAACTCTGAATTTCACCACCAAGGACCTCTATTTAATAAATTTGCTAAAGGATGTTACGTGTCAGTGCAAAACTGCAATAAAGCATGGCATATGTTTTTCCCTTTTTGTAAACCTTTTAGCGTGTCTTGTGGAACTGGCAGAGTGTTAAAGGAACTATCTGGAAGCAGCAATCAGGGTTCTCATATTGTCACTGTTTATCACAGTCTGTTATTTCTCCCAGATGGAGAGTGAAACCTCTGAGGCATCAGAAAACATCAAGGCTGGGCTAGACACATATGACTTTACCAGCTGTGGATGTATCTACCATTCCTCAGAGAGATCGGGGCCTCATTATGCTACTAGGCAAACACACAAGAAGAGAAAATTCCCACCTGCACAGGACTTACTACCTAAAGACATAAAAGCAGCTAGCAAGGCCAGAGGCATGAATATGGTAATCTTTCCTAAATGTTTTTCTCTCACATCTCTTCCTTTCCAATGTTTTTAAGCTCTGCATCTCACCCTCTTTCCCACTTTGAATGACAAGGAGCATGAGCATGTGTCTTTTGGCAGAGCAGATGGTACCTGCCGCTCTCCACGTGGCACGGGCTGTTATGTGACTCTAGCTGCTGCTGACAATTCCTCCTCCAAGGTACTTTGTCATGGAGCGGCTGCTGCTATTCATGCCACAGATCCCTGCTGACTGGCACTGGCACAGCCAGGCACAATACTGGGAAGCCAGGAAGACACATGGCAGGTGGTAAATAAAGCCCACACAGAAAATCCAGCAAGCAGAGGCATCTAGAGAGGCAGAGGCTGGAGGATGCTGAGAAGCAACGCCTGCTGAAGCTGCAAAGTTTTCCTGCTGCATATGAAAGAAAACTGCTGGATTAGCTGTAGGCCCTGGGTTTTTCTCTGCCAGTGCTCCTAGTCTAAACTGTCCATCCCACACCACTGATACACACTCACTGCTGTGCACTCCAGGCTGCAGAGCCCAGGCTGCCCTTTTGCTGAGGGCTGGCTCTGCCTCATGCTATGTGGGAAATGGCTATTTCTGCACAGCTGTGGGAAGCTAGTGACTCCACAAGGCACAAACTGCCTCTGGAGAAAGCTCTGTTCTGCCAGCAGTTGCACAGACTTCAACTTTTGTCCTTGTCTTGAAAACAACTCCAGGGTTACATTTTCAGCCCTCTTAGTGAAACATATCAAAATTTCGACTGTTCTTTTCAGTTACATGGAAATCTCCCCATCCCAAGAACCTCAGAGTGCTGTCCTGGGCACCATTGCAAGTAAATATAGAGAAAAGATCTGAGATCAAGCAGAACTGAGTATCAGAGATAGAAAGGACCTCTGAACCTGCACAGTAAAATGCTCACAGAACAGCAATGAAGTCCTGCTCAGACAGGCCAGGACCCATAGCTCCATCTCCAGCGTTCAGTGTGTTTCAGGTTCATTGTCCCAATCCAAAAAGCAACACTGACTCAGGCAAGTTTTCCAAGCTGGTCTCTGGACCCACTGCTCCTGGCAATCCTGCATTAGTCCACCCTCTTCACATCCACATCCTTTGTAAGCCTGAACTGCTTCCCCAGAGCCACTCAGGGGAATCACCAGTACCAGCTGCTGTACTTCCTTTGAATTCTCCTTGCAAATTAATCTCAACCAAGCTTTAAGAGGCCATGAAAACATACCAACTTCAAACACTGCTTGAAGCCTAAGGAAAAAGAGTCTCCCGGCATTGGAAATGTTAATAACTATGAATACAATTAGTCTAACTTCAATGCTTTGATGAGAAATGCATGATCTGCACCTCTCTCTCCGTCTCCAAGAAGTTTGGCCATATCTGTGACACACACATGAGATGAGAGGAACCTTTGTATGATACTTGGAGCCAAACCCTGTATCTCAACCTTGGAAACCACTCACAGGTATCCATGCAGGTGGATGGTGGCCTCAGGCATCCCAGCTGACTGAGCAAGAGACACATGGTATGGGTTTTCAAGTGGGGCTGAAGAGTCAGCAATTGGATATATTGCAGTCCACTGTGGGCTGTCTTCTGTCCTACAGCACCATGTGCACAGAAGAAATACAGGCAAGACCACATCCCCAACAAAACTTCAAGCTGCCCAGAGCCGGCTTGTGGCTAAGACCTACTACAACCCCTATTCCCACTCACCAAGAAAGGGTACAGGAAGGGCTTTGCTACAACTACTCAGCTACTGCTGTTTATACCTCAATGCTTCAGGAAATAAGAAGATTCCTCATGTCTAATAAAAGTTTTAGCAACTCCAGCAAGCATCAATGCTAAAAGGAAAGCACTATACAACTAATATTGCTGTTTTCCCAGCTCTGAGATCATAAGAACCCTCCTTCAAAGCCTGTTGTCTTTACAAGGACCCCCTCACAAGCTCTTTCTTCAGCTGGGCTGAACACACTTTCCCCAGCTTCTCCTGTACGACAGGCGCCCCGCTTCCCTAAGAGCACTGGCAGCCTTTATTTACACTTACTTTATTCAAAATCATGCCTGAGCACAGAGGTCAGAGCCACACACAGGACTCCAGGTCTGACTCATGCTCATCTTGTGCAAAAGTCCTCTCTTTACAGAAAATCCATGACTCAATGTGTCCTTTTTTTTCCATGGTCATGTCATCCCACAGGCAATTCACACAGCCTGCTTTTTCTCCTTCTGTTCCTGTTCCCGCAATCCCAGCTCTCAGGGATACCCAGCTCACTCTGCTGCCCTGCACTGACAAACAGTTCCAGCATAATGCCATCAGGGCAGGACGCTAACAAAAGATGGAGTATTTCACCTCCCCAACACTGCATTTCACTTTTCCAAGATAATCCAGCCTTGCTCCCCCTTTCATTTATCAGTGTCCAAGCAAATTCTGAACTGAATCCCTGACATAAACACAGTTCTATCAGATTCCTTGTCTAAAAAACTAATTATCAAAGTACAACATGATTTTCCCCTTTATCCCCCATCTGTAAAAAAATATGTTTGTTTTGGCATAGCAGCATACTAGGCTAGTCTGTAGCTGCTTGGGTCACCTAATTTCCTGCATTTAAGTCCAGGCACCGTATTTCCCTTTCTCTGGTACTAGGATCCTTCCAAATTCAGAACATTTATGAGACCTGCCTGTGCAATGGCCTGTCACCACTTCTCTGAGCTTTGAGAAAGTGACTGTCTGCTTAATTTCCCCCAAACACACTTGAGAGCATTCAGATCTTTCAGGGTGGTTTTCCACCTTCTGGAGTGTCATCGTTATCCACTGTGTCTTGCTAACACATCCTTGTTAACTCCCACTCCTTTCCCAGATTGTCACCATTTCTTTTTTTGATTCTATCAGGCAACCATACTTGAAGCTCACCCCTCATGACCCCAGCATAAAGTGAGCCAAGATAACTGCCTGTGCCTTAGACAGGCCTACAGGATCAGGTCAGAAGTGGGCACCCAGCACCTCAGTCAACCTTGTAAGATAAAAACTGGGAGAGCAAGAGATTAAATCCAAACATCAACTGAGTTAACTAATTGAGCGTGATAACCCTAGGAAGTAAAATGCCCACCTAAGAGGCTTAGGCCATAAATTAAAATACCCTCCCATGACTAAGACAGTCAACTCAGCTACCAGCACCCCCAACCACTTACAAAACTGCAAAATCATTAAAGGTTTTCAGCACAAAATTCTACACACCAAAAGAAAAAAGAAAGTTAAGAGAACTGCACCAAATAATAGCTGGAAAAACCTTCATGCTGAACTACACAAAGCAGTTATCACAAACTAGCAGAGCTGTTTCCAGACTTAATTAAGCAAAGTTTCCCCTCTTATACTGAATTTCAAACTGCTTTTAAAATGTAGGCCAAATGGCTACAGGATGTTCACCTTGCTATATCAAGTGACTAATGAGCATGATGGGTTCCAAGAACATTTGCCTGTAGAGAGATGGTAAAAGACACAAGCATACTGATTTCTTGATGATCACTGGACAGCAGTAACTCTTGGTCACTGATACTCAAGTCCAGCAAGCAGGACCGAAGTCATACGTGAACCACCATGTCAGCTACAAAGTCTCATTTTCTTTCACCTTAGAAAGAAACCCCACGTTCCTTTGACACCCTTTCTCTGACATCCAGCAAGGCCAGAACAAATGGACTCAAAGACAACGTAGAAGACACTTACACAATCGGTTGGGGTTAATATGTTGTTTCAGGAGATCAATGGAGCCGAGGCTGACGACAAGACGCCTTCCAAACCAGAAGGAGACCAGAGGCCCATATTTCTCATGAAGGTTCACAAGAAACTCATGTAAGCTGTTGCTGACAATGATATCTGGCAGGTTGCCATCCCTGAGAAACACAGAGGATATCTGGTCATGAACAGCATCCTCTGCCAATGCTGAACTTGATCATTGTGGAGACAGAAACCACTTACTTTTCATCAGTTGGAGTCAGCCCAGGGATACCTGATGCTTGCCTAGATGCCTAGAGTAAAGGGAAATGCATCAATCTACATGAACTTCAGATTTTATACAAGTTCCACAGTCTTCCAGCAGGAGAGATGAATTTTCCACATCAATACTACTACACTACTTACAGCACTAAACAGAAGCTGGATATGCTACATCTGCAGGCTTTAAACCTGCTAAGCCGATAAACCTCAAGTGTGTGCCTGGTGCCACTGGCTAAACCAGGATTATTCATCTGGTTAAATGAAAGATGTCTGCATAAAGATTTAAAGGGTCAAGTTTGCAGTGTAGGATCTTACACACAGATTTGCCCTGGAGGCCTGTAAAAATGCAAGCGAGCAGATCGCGCCTTTGGAAAGCGGGATTCACTGCCGGAGCACGTAGAACGGGAGGAGTGCCGGGGGTGCGCTGTCCCGGGAACGCCCTGCCCGGCAGCTTCTCCCGCAGGCCTCTGCCACGTCCCGCCGGGCCCCGG
>VZTN01020397.1:4100-15644 GCA_013400515.1 Erpornis zantholeuca
TTTTTGCCTTGGACATCTGACTTTTTTCCTCCTCAGCACTCGCATCTATTGTTTTTAGTCTCCACGCTATGTCTTATCCTCTTGATTCGGTCACCAGCTTCCCCCAGGAGTATTCAGTAACAGATATTCTTGGTCTTCAATGCTAAGGCCCTCTCCATGCCCTACTTATTGTCCATCCCATCAAGCACGAATTTGGCCAAAGGGATTCTAAATCAACAAGACCAGAAGATCAGCTTCAACCTTCATGATATGGTTTAGTTGATATTGGGTATTTGTTGAAAGTTGGACACCTTGGAGGTCTTTTCCAACCCTAATGATTCTATGGTTCTATTTACAATTGAGAAAACTAGTTGAGAAGCATCTTACTAAACAGGGTAAAATGAAGAGCTCATCTTCTGTTGTAAGCACAAGGACATGTTTTCTATTGTTTTATATTGAAATCAATATGAAATAATACTGGAAAAAAAATAAGTTCCTTAAAGAAAATTCCATTCTATCTCTCTTCTTCCAGAATAATAATAGAAAATGCATGTAAGACATTAAAGTTGTGATCTCCATCATGAAATTTTGAGTGCTCTTGTGACTAAAAATCCAACCTTTCTCTCATTATGCAGGAAGGCTTTCCTATTGTTTTTTTTCTATGATCAGAGGGAAAGTGATGCTGTATTTTGGGGAAAATACAATGAGGATTGGTCCAAAAGTTCACAGAAAGACAGAAGAGGTGTACAGTGTTTTCTAAGAAGTTTTGTGATGATAGATGGGATTGTGGTTGCTGTTTTGAAGATACTACTCATGTCGTGACAGTGATCCATTGTGATCCAAATAAACTCACAGCCGCAAAATAAAAAAGCGTAAAACAGTCCTATTGTAAGGAAGTGTGAGAGAAAATAGTAGTTATATGACAACTGGGTAGATTTTAGAAGTTGAAAATTGGGAAAGACTCCAGCCCATGATTTAAAGACAGCAACTGCATAAAATGGTAATTTATAGATCAGCAGAACAAGCTATCAATTCTCAATAAAATACTAGGAGTAGTTTCATGCAATCAACCTCCTGGCAGATGTGGTGGGCTGAGTTCAAAGGTGTATTTGGAACAAAGTCCTGGCTCCAACCCACACCTGGAAGGTATGGTTATTTGCTAGTAGAAAGAAACCATTTTCATTCCCTTTATCCCTCAATTCCTCCTCCAGCCTTAAATTTTCATAGAATTATAGAATATTTTGTGTTGGAAGACACCTTAAAGGTCATCTAGTTCCAATCCCCTGCTATGGGCAGGGACAGTTTCCACTAGACCAGATTGTTCAAAGCCTTATCCAACCTGGCCTTGAACGCTTCCAGGAACAGGACATCCACAACATCTCTGGGCTATGATTCTCAGATACACTGCTTTCCCTGCAAGTAATCTGACCACTTGATTCAGTCTCCCCCCAGTAGATACCCCAGCCTCCTGAAGAGTGTTCAGGCTGACAGTTATCATAGCATCATGGCTTACTTTTCCTACAGAAAAAAAGAGGGGATGGTACAATGCCACCAGAAATAAAAATAAAAATTGCTGCAAAACAGCAGTAAAATACAGGATTTACAGACTGAGCTGCTTCCTTAGTAACTATAGACATCTGCAGATTACTTATCTGGCTGGTTGTTCATGTTCCAAACAACTTCGTGGAGAAACAGCCTTTGAATGCAATTATTCATAGTGTTTCTATCTCTGACTGAAGACCTCTCTGATTCACAATGTATTGGGGTCTGGGAGAATATTCAGCAGATTTACCTCTCAATATCCTTATCTGTTCTTGGACAGTTTCCACAAAAGTCCATGTTGGTCACTTGAGTGGATGAGTCAGTGGGCCAACCCAGTATAGTCATTCCTAGAGGAATCATCTAGACATCTTGGTATCATTAATAGAGAGAAAGAAAAACATTTTCTGGAGGTGGTTCTCAATGTTCAAGTAGAGAAGCAGCCCAGTGACTAAGAGCACAACAACATCTATCTCCGAGAAAGTTATGTCTGTTCCCATCATGAAAAAGACGTGTTAAGTGGAGGACCTTTTCAGATGTTGGGTGCTGGCAGCTGATAAAGGACTAGAGTAAAAGAGATTAGGAATAAGTTTCTGAGAGCTGTGATCATTTCACTTGTAGATTGGAAAATCTTTTTATCATCAAGTTTGCCAGGGGTGTAAGTTTGTAAGTTTCCAAATAAGTGATTGGGTTCTTTTAGATCCTGCTACAATTGAATGGGGGAAAAAAAGCTAACAGAATATTGTATAAGATGAAGAGTGTGAGTGTTACTAGAAAATACAGCATTTCTTTATTATTTGCATTGTAGCAAGTGACAATAGCATTGCATTGCAGGGTTGACAAGCCCCAGTTAGAGTTAGACCTCACTTGGAGAGATTTAAGATGCTGCAAGAGAAAGTGAAATTGCTGAGATGATCCAAAAAAGATTACAAAGGAAGTCAGTGGCAGAGCTGGGAAAACAGCTTCTGACTCCCAGGCCACTTCTTATGGCAAGAGACTGTTGTGCTATCAACAAAGAACATGATTTATTCTTTCTGTGCAGGACCATCTATTATTGAACAGCTGTTGTCAGTCCTTTAGTCTATTTGAAAAAATCTGAAGAAAGGAAAGATCTATTCTTCTCTGAGAAATGGTTTACAGTTTTCTGGATATGACTACTTTAACTGTCTATACTTTTTCCTTTTCTAATTTCACCCCATCACATTACATTCTCCACCTTCAACCACCCTAAATAATTCCTACATGAACTACTGTCCGGTAATCTAAAAAGACAGTAAAGTGTACCTTGACATCCTAACCAAGATAGTAAATATTTAATATAATGCACTCTCTGAGAAGCAAAGTGCAATTAAATGAAAAGTCAGATAAAATGAGCTTAAATGCAATAAATACCAGTTACTATTCAGTGCCGAGAAGTTGCGTGTGTATTTGTTTCCTCTCAGTTAGCACTATTGGCAGCCTACTTTTTGTGGTTTTGAAATGGCAACACACACCCACTTGCAAGCCTGCTTTATCATGTCTCCTAAAATAATTATTGATATTATTGGCTTTATTGTTTGGCATCCCATTTTTTTTCAACTGCAAATATCTGTGTTGCTTGATTTTATTTTTTTTTTTTTTTGGTATTGCTTGAAGAAAAGCCATAGAATATTTGCAATAAATATTGAAAAATTGCTCTTTTTTATAAAATAGATTTGGAAAACGAAATGCAGATTTGATCCAATCCTACTTTTAGCCTGGAAGGTGGAAGAATTCAAACAGAAGTAAAAACTGTTCTTATGCTTTCATGTCCACTTTGAACTGGTTATAGTACTCTTTATTTATTGTCCCATACTTTTATGTTCTCACCAAATGCTGTGCTCCATCCACAGTTAGCTATGCTTTTCCACCTCATTTAGGGATAGTGAATTCTTTTTTTGTCTACTTATCATCTAAAAGCTGAGAAACCATTGCTTTAATAAATTCTTTTTTGTCTACTTATCATCTAAATGCTGAGAAACCATTGCTTGGAAAAATATTTTTTCTTTATAGTATATGGAGAGGCAATGCTAGTTAAGATCCAAATTAATCAAAGTTAAGGATGGCTTCAAAGCTTCCTAGAACAAATCATGAAGATTACTGCAAGCTTCTGGTCTTTAGTCTTCTAGAATTTTTGCTAATCTTGACTATGCAAGATCAACTGTATTTAGATTTTGTACTTGAAGGAAGAACATTGTCTACAGATACATCTATCTACATCTGTCTACATCTGTCTACAGATACATGCATTTTTTAAACAGAATCTACAAATAATAAGCATGTCCTGCTGTCCAATACAAGAATGCAAGTAGAATCATGGAACTGTAGAATGGTTTGTATTAAAAGAGACCTTAAAGATCACCTTGTTCCACCTCCCCTGCCATGGACAGGGATACCTTTCATTAAAACAGCCCTGTGCAACCTGGCCTTCCAGGAATGGGAAAGTATATTAAGTGCACTAGTTAGTTAAAAGCACTGATGATACATTCCCATCTTTTATGTTTTACTCTGAAACAATTGCTTGAAAACTGTTCGCTTTTTATCAGAAATTTAATCCAAATGGCATTTTTCTGTGGATTGAGGTAGAATCATAGAATCATTAAGGTTGGAAAAGATCTCCAACAGGTCCAAATCCAACCTTTGACAAAATAGCAGTGTCCCCATTAAACTATAATGCAAAGTGCCATATCTACGCAATTTTTTGAGCACTTTGAGGAATGGTGATTCTACCACTTCCCTGTGGACGCTGTTCCTGATATCTTCATGATGTTTGGAGTTTCAATCACACAATGGCAGGTTATAAACACACTCCCAGGTGCATATGCTTTTCATGGATCCAGCCTGTTTCTTAGTCCCAGGGGACATGACAGGCTTTATTTTGCTGTCCAGTGATGACAGATCCTTTAGAAAAAGCCAAAGTTTGGAAAAACTTCTCACTTTAATAAAATTCTCATATGGCTGGCAGACTGGTCTGAGCATGAACCAGCAGAGTGCCCAGGTGGCCAAGAAGCTCAGTGCCATCCTGGCCTCTATCAGCACTAGTGTGGCCAACCAGACCAGAGGAGTGATTGTCCCCCTGTACTCGGCACTGGTGAGGCCACACCTCAAATCCTGTGTTCAGATTTGGGCCCCTCAGTACAAGAAAGACATTGAGGTGCTGGAACATGTCCAGAGAAGGGCAATGGAGGTGGGGAAGGATCTGGAGCACAGGTCTGGTGAGGAGCCGCTGTGTGAGCTGGGGTGTGTTTATCCTGGAGAAAAGGATGCGGTAACAAGTGACAAGACAAGAGGAGCTGGCCTCAGGCTGTTCCAGGGGAGGTTTAGATTGGATATTAAGAAAAAATATTTCACCAAATATCCACATTCTGTGGAGGCACCCTCCTCCCTGGAAGTGTTCAAAAAAGACATGGATATGTCTGTCCATGTATGGGACATGACTCTGTGGTGTACTTGACAGTGGTGCTAAGATGATGGTTGGACTTGATGAACTTAAAGGTCTTTTCCAGCCTTAATGATTCTATGATTCTATTCTATGACTGCCCACACCATCCACAATACACCATTAAAGTTGATACTCTGAAGTTCATGCTCACACAGAATATTTTAAACTTAGTTTCATACAAAATGGTCACTTTGTAATATAATCACCATTCCTAAAATACTGTCAGTATTTATACTGTTAATTAATTCAAGGAGATGTGCTGGATTATGCATTCAGATGCCATGGTCTGTCATTAAAATTGCTTTTTAGTTACAATTAAGCACACAGAATGGACATTGCTGCTTTCACTTAGTTCTGCACCCTTCATTTTGAAAGTCATTCTATCACAGGCTCATACAGTGGCCTATATCAGGGATTTTTTTTCAAACATGACAAGGTGTCTCACAGTCAAATAGGATTTTTCTAATGTTTCTGAATGAGACATGCTTTAAAAGAATATTTTTTTCCCCTGATTATCTTCCTTTTGAAATGATGTACTCATTGATAGATATCCAACCCTCGTACTGCAGACTGGTGCATAATAAACTTGGAGCATAATAAAGAGCTACTTTGAGAAGGTACATAGAGGAATGGAGTTTTCCTTGCATCTGTATGGGAACTGCAAGGCCAGCTTTACAGTAAAGATTACTACTGAAATCAATAGGAACATGGTGAAAGAGGAGGGAATAAACCTGCTGAATAAGGCATTGTTAGTGCATAGTCATCGTTTAGCACCACATATTAATAAGTCATTTGTTGTTATCACTGTAACAAATAACTATTTTTGTTTTCTACAAAAACATTTCAGGTATTAAAAATATAAGCAATTCGTAAGCATAAATTTTTGAGAATAGTGAGAAAACAGGAGGCTACTGGCTTATAAAGCTACTTTATACATTGGATTTGATTCATTCTAAAAAGTGGGGGAAATGGCAATGAATGGCAGAAGACCCCTTATAGGAACAGGAAAAAGAAAGTCTTTAATATGCTATTCCATTGAATTCCCTGGAGGATTAAGTAGAGGAGTGTAATTAAGGTTTCAGATCTTTATGGAATGTTCCATGTTGTTAAACAAACAGTAAAATTCATAGTTATTCCTATAATAAAACTTAAAGAGGTTTCCCTTGTTGAAATAAACTTAATGTACGGTATCATATGGGGGGCAAGTATCTTCATATTTGTAGGTTTAATGGGTTTCAGGGACTATGTCATGGCAGAGCTTGAGAGGCTGGGTTTTGGTCAGAATTTCACCTTTAACTCTTCAGTTTGTAATAGATTAATGAAGTTAAAAATTTGTGGAAATGTTGGCTGCTGCAGTTGTAGTTGTGGTAAACTATCTGAACTCTTCCTAGTGAAATGATGCAAGAAACACTTGAAGACTCTTCTGTATGCAATTGAGAGAAATACATCCTACATAAGTTTTTAAGGCAATAAATATATGAGAGGGGTGGTTTGTTTTTTGTGCTGCTTCATTTATTTTTTTATATTACCACTACACACTGAAATAATGAATATCATGTTTGTAATGGCACTGAGGTACAATTTGATAATGAATAGCAGAAAGTGGAATACTTCAGATTATATTACAAAGGATGAAAGACATCAGTAGGCATCTGTCGCAGGCCTTGAAATGAAAAAAAAAATTCTTTAGAGCAAATATTCAAAAACTAGATAAAGGACATAGTACTCAAGTACTACTTTAACTGCCTGGAAATCTGCTGGGTAAAACTCACTGTAAAACATGGATCATCAAAAATGCTCCTAAGTTACACAGATGAAAAAATTTATGATGTGGAAAAACAAGAACTAAATCTAAAGAAGCTTTTCTGCTATTATTTTAATAGATAGGAAAAAAACAAAAGAGTAAATCATGAAGCCAGTCAAGGATATCTACAATGATCTGCAGTTGTCTGTTGCTGTTTACATAGCTACAGCCAGGTCTGCTGGAGTCACCCCATGTCTACTGAAATGAAACAAATACTTCCAGGGTGTAGCTTGTTAAACTTGGTTTTGATGTATTCTGGGATGAGACTAGCTGTAACCTGAACATGTCCATTTTTTAACTCTTTTGACCGCGGAAGAACTTAGACTTGTTCAAGAGTGAATTGTCTACAATTAGGAAGATGGTAGCATTTTTTTTCTGGATAACTTGAAGGATAGGAGAGAGCTCCAGGACTGCCTTTTGGCACTCTACTGTCAGTCACACTGACAAACAAATGAGTGTCCCAGTAGTGAATATGGGTGTAGAACCCAAATGAATCAGTGCAAGACATAAAAAGATAAAAGGTCTGAAATACTCAAATCCTACCCAAATCTTAATAATGATCTTCCAACTTCTGCCTCAAAATAACAAATTGTGATTAATTATTAGGAAAGAGTGCAAAGAGAATTAAACATGGCATAAATACGTGCTTCAAGGAGGAGAATGAGATCTGACCTAGAAAAATGTAGGCTAATAAATCTGAGAGGGAAATAATTTAAAGCACAGTTATTAAGTTAGACAAAGATACCTGGAAAGCAGAAATGTCAAAGGAGACCTTGGGGTTTTAGCAGACAGCAAGTGATATATCTGCGTGCTGCAGTGCTAGAGGATTACAAAAAGGGATGTTGTGACTTCTGTCTGTACGTGCAGCGTCGTCATTCCTTTGTCCATAGGGAGGTGACTTTCCTGCTATACAGCAGTGATGAGATTGCACCTTGAATATAGTGATGGATGTTGACAAATTGAAGGGAATTCCGAGAACAGCAGCAAAAATCATGAAGGGGCAGAACAACCCAACTTGGTAGGAAACAGAAAGTCATGCTCTCAGAGGATAAAGGGAAAAGATTGTTTCTCTTATCCCAAGGTGACAAAGACAGGCATGATGGGATTACGTTAAACAAAAGAAAATTTGAGCTGCAAAGCAGGAAGAAATTCCTGCTGCAGTGTGACTTTAAGAATTTTTCTCAATGGTGGAAAACATCTACACTAATAGAAGGAGATGTCAGCAGAAAAAGTTAATCAGAACTTAATTTATTCTGGTATTTGTACAAATACCTTTTTAAAATTAAAATTAAATTAAATTAAATTAAATATAGTGACCTGTGTTTTCAAACTGTGCATTTTGTGCACCTGATGACCTGAGATACCCTGCAAGTGTCACCAGTTTATTGCTGGTTGTATTATGCATATAATTATGACTTTACATGAAGTTATTTTTCTTAACTTCTCTGGGGAATAAACATCAACATTAACACTTTGTGGTTCTCTGCCACCTTCTGCTACTGGTGGTTCACAACAAAGGTTTTTAAATTGACTTCAGCCTTTTAGCTGATCGGCTACATGTATGGACTCTTCTGTTCAGCAGAATAAGTTAATGTTTATATTGTACAGGCTTTTTAACTGGTACCCTGTTATATTGTTGATAACAAGGGTATGGATAATAATACAGTAATACAGTCTTCTAAAAAAAAAAGTGTTTTAGTATGTGAAATGCTTTTTGAGTACCTGAACTTCTAGTGCAGGCCAGGTTGAATGGGATTTTGAGGAACCTGGTCTAGTGGAAGGTAGTGGAAGGTAGGGTTGGAAGGACGGTTGGAAGTAGCTGATTTTTATGGTTCCTCCCAACCCAAACCATCCTAGGACTTCCTGATTTCTTGAGACATCAAGATCAAGGTAGAAATTGCTGATTTGGACTGCTTTCCTGTGTGGGTCTTTCAGACACAAAAATGCTATAAATACGCAATGAGAGAAATATTCAATGTGCCTAAGTTGGATATTGCAAGAAGGTGGCATTGACTGAACAAAACAGCATCAAATGTTAAAAATTGGAAGGAAGCAGTGAGCTATTTGCATTGAAAATAAATTGTCATCTCTGTCACTTTCACTGAGCTCAAATGCCTTTCTAATGCATCATGTATTTCTGATTATGTAGGGATGTATAGCACAAAGTACTTAAAGACTCCTTGCTAGAAGTTTCACTAAAAAAAAATTAGTCAATTAACAACTGAAAATTTTAAATCACTGAGTCACTTTTAAGCCTTTTGAGTAGGAGACTTCA
The DNA here is from genome assembly GCA_013400515.1 of Erpornis zantholeuca. NCBI lineage: Eukaryota > Metazoa > Chordata > Aves > Passeriformes > Timaliidae > Erpornis > Erpornis zantholeuca. The sequence goes on from VZTN01020397.1 coordinate 13,158, forward strand.
TCTGATGTTCCATAGAAGAGAAGAAATTGCAGTATCAAGGGTATGGATTAGCAAGTCTTTTCTAGCCATAATTTCAATTATCTTGTGATGAGACTTTTTCACCATATTCCATTCACATTGGACTCCCTTCACAACTAGAGTGTATGGCAAATAATAGAAGAATCTCATTCCTTTTACTATTTAGCTAAGAAAAATTAATGACAATTAACTTAACATTAGTTGACAGTAAATAGAACCTTAATGGTATTAGAACATTAAAATATAGAATATTTGTTCACTTTTTTATCTCATAATCTGTTAATCTGCTTTAGTATTTATGGATAATGATAGTTATTATTTTCTCATTATTTTCACTGCCTCCCTCCTTCCCCTTGTCAACTGAATCAGCTTCTTAAAGAATAAATAAACTCATTTCTGTAGGCATTTCTCAAATCCTCCTACACCTTCTAGTAAATCTGCTCCTTTACAAAGAGGTTTCATAGTGAAAGAATTTGATTCACAGAATCAAGGTATAAATTGAGTTGGAAGGGGCCCACAGAAATCACCAAGTCCAACTCCTGGCCCTGCACAGCACTATCCCCAGGAGTCACACCTTGTGCCTGAGAGCTTTGTCCAAACACTTGAACTCTGTCAGGCTTGGTGCTGTAATAACTTCCCTGGGAGCCTGTTCCAGTGCCCAAACACCCTCTGGGTGAAGAACCTTTTCCTGATATCCAAACTGCACCTCCTCTGACACAACTTCAGGCCATTCTCTTGGGTCTTGTGACTGGTCACCAGGGAGAAGAGATCAGTGTCTACCCCTCCCCTTCGCTTCACAAGGAAGTTATAGACTACAGTGAGTCAAATTCATCAAGTTCTATCAGTCTTCATGTAAATCTGATCTGTAGTTTCCAATGTACTGTCATTATTTACTCGATAATATACTGCAAAAAAGGTGTTTCTGAAATCCATTCGCATATATTTTAACTGAAAATCTTTTACTTATTCGAGGAGGGGGAACAAGAGGCTGTGTATAGATTGTGCAAAGGGGTTCAGCAGCCAAGCTGAGTAGGACAAATTTAGTGGACCTCTTTTCATTAGCTGTGAAGGTCATATCCCATTGACTCCTGTGGCACTGCACCAACATAATTCAAAGCACAATTTGTTCCAGTAAAGTTGGATTTGATCTTCTGTTGCAGTCATTTTGGCTTTTAAGCCACTTTGTAGTGTGAAGGAGTGTCAAAGTTTTGCTGGTGTGATTGGTTGTGATTTAAGATTCTTTCTGCATTTACTTTCTGGTTTATAAATGCCTATTCAAGGAAGGCAACAGAGGAAAGGTTCTTTGATTTCATTCATTTAACTATGGCTTGATTTCATGCCACAGTAATTACTAAAGAAATATTCTCACATTCTACATGTCTCAAAATATTTAACTTAAAAACATTTCCTCCATTTTGCAGTTTGAAAGGTATTTTACACTTGATGATCTTGGAGGTCTTTTTCCCCCTAAATGATTCTATGAATCTACATCTAGGGTCCCTCTGGGTGCTGGTTAGACTTGACTCCAAAGTTACATTTCCAACATTTCAGGTAGAATACAGGAGCAATATGGCTTTTCATAGATTTGGCCCAGCTGATTTAATTTTAGATGATTCTAGCTAAACTACGGTTTGTTCTACCAAAAGTGAGAAGATAGTTCTTTCACCAGACAAGGACAGTTTATGCAGTTGGGTGGGTTCTTCTGGCAAGAAGAAGGTTAGTTTGGTGCTCTGGTCTCCTGTCTCCCAGGGCGAATCTCTGCCCCATGTCTCTTTACAGTAGAATTGTAGAAATGTCAGCACCTTTTATACTCGTAGTCAGATGCCATATGGGACTTCCTAACATTAATTGAAAAGCTAATTAATGTTTGGGGTTTTTTATGATCTTTGAATTAATCTGAATTGTTTTTTCTAGTCACTGCTGAAGAACTATAAATCTTGAAGCACACTAAGTAGCCTTAAAATATCTAGTAACTGTGAGTTCAAAACACTTTGTTGTTATCCAGTGCCAGGAAAGCAATACTGCCTGTTATATTCAGATACAGACAGATTGAACTCTTGTAGTTGAACGTGGTTTGGTCCTCTAGTTGAAGAGGTAGACCAGCTCCTGTTTTTGTTGTTGTCGTTGCAACATTAACCACCAGGAGGTTTTGTTTTATTGCTGGCCTATTCCCCAGATGACTGTTTTCAAGTGGAAGGGGAGGTAAATCTGACAAGAAAGCAATAATTCATAGAGAAAATGACAGCGATAATGAAATGCTGCAGTGGTTGAAAGATTTCCCCAGCAGAAATGTGCAGCCTGGCTCACTTGCTGGAAATTCATTGTCTTCAGTGTGTCTCCTCCAGATTTGATTTTGGCCCAATGCATTTTCTTAAGCATAAAAACACGTTGCTATTTCAAAGCTCTCACTTACTGGTAACACTGACCTGAATCGAAACAACTGCTATGTGAATCAAATTGTAATATCTA
>VZTN01020401.1:0-41304 GCA_013400515.1 Erpornis zantholeuca
CAAGTTGCCTAGGAAGTCTGGCAGTCTTATCCTTGCATGTTTTCCTCATCTGAGTGGGAAAAGCCCTGACCAACCTGGTTTGAATTCAGCATTTTATAGCAGGAGGTTGTGAATTAGACTCCCTTCCAATTGGAGTGATTTTCTGATATTGCATCACAGAATGTTCTTCAAAACACTTAAATCCCTGCACGTGTCAATGACATTTTTACACTTAAAATTATTATATAATGGTCTGTAAATGTTTTAGGATATTAATTCCTAGACAGACAAATATTCTAAGCTCTTGAACATTGGAAGAACATAGTTGTTAGGATGTCTATTTTGACTCTTATTGAGGACAGTCAGTTGCTTGCGGCATAAGAAAGCCATGGCGAGTATAACATTTTAAATAGTATTAAGGGTCACTACTCTTCTGTAAAATAATACTGAATTGAATTATTGTGCCAATGTCTGTGGCATAATTAATTCAAACTTCAAATAGTTGTCTATAATGAGCAATCTTGTACTTGTTCAGAGGATGGAGAAGCTAGAGAAAGAGATGAAATCAGACATGACCGGCGCAAAGAGAGACAGCATGACAGAAATCTTTCCCGGGCAGCCCCTGATAAAAGGTGAGTCACAAAATAGAGCTGGTTTATTCCTGTACTGGCACTGGCTTCCCTACTGGGGAACCTATTACTGGGCTTTCCTTTCCTTGATGTGAGTGCCTGAATTGTATCTTGTGGAGATAGTCACTGGTATGAAGCACAGTTCATTCATTGTATGAGTAAGTATTACTGTGTTAAAACACTGCAGTACTCTCTTCAAAATGTAGAATTTTCCACATGAAAGGGAGAGAGGAGTGTGCTGTGTTGGTTTTGGGTGGGTTTTTCTTTAGCAGAACTTCAGTATATTCAGGTTTAATTAACATGTTGACAGCAAAGATTGAAACCTGAATCCTCTAATTTTGGTGAGACCAGAGTTATCAATAGTGGCTTTGTTTCTTTAAGCTGTTCATTTAAAGTAAGCTTAGATTTATGAAGGTAGGCTGAAGTATCTTATTAGCTGAAGCCACTGAGATTTCTGAGTGCAAATGGTTTCTGGAGGCTAAAAAATTTCTATGTTAAAATTGGATTGCTCGGCCTTCACAGAATATAACTACACTGATTCTTGCAAAAAATAAATATGACATTTTAGACCAAGTCAGCTTGATGTGAATTGAAGGTAGTGAAAAGCAAATTTAAATGTCATGCCCAGCTGAACATAACTTTTCCAAATGTTTCCTTTGCCAGGAGACAAATTTTAAATATTACCTAGTAAAGAAGAACAACTGTCAATTCTGGCTCCTGAGGCAAATCATTAGCAACTAATACAGGATCTGGTTGCAACTGAGCATATCAGCAAGTATGGTTTACTGACCTCATAAAACTTTTAAATTTTTAATTCAGGTCAAAGCTGCAAAGAAATGAGAACAGAGATATCAGTGAAGTTATTGCCCTGGGGGTACCCAACCCCAGGCCATCCAATGAAATCCAATATGACCAGAGGCTGTTCAACCAGAGCAAGGTAAAATACCTTTTCACAGCTGTGTAGCTTTCTGTGAGAACATGCTTATCCTTCCTTTGTGGGTATGGCTAGAATACTAAAGGGAGCCTGTTCTCATGGTTGGTGTGGATACACTCAGAAACAAGTCTGTACATAACTGATCAGAAAAATATTGATTTTCTTTATCCAGAGCCTATGCAAAAAAAAAAAAAACCAACCAAAAAGCAAAACAAAGAACCAAAAAAACCCAAGTGAATATTCTAAGTATATAGCTGAATTAAAGTGTTTTTGTTGTGATTTTCCTCACTGGGGAGAAGGGAGAAAAACTATTTTGCTTTCAAGCTGCAGTGACCTCATTTTCTTCTCTTATACAAATGTATCTCTTATACAAATGTACTGACTGAATATGGAAATCGACTTTCAGGGAGAAGCAAGTGAATACTTTCTATTCCCATTACTGATTGTGTTAATATTACTTCTGAAGACATAAACAGTTAACAGCATTAACAGCAACATTTATTTTCCCTGAATTTTATATTATTCAGAGATGACAAAATAGATTAGGCTTCAGCAAATCCCTCAATAGATCTGCAGTTTGTCAATCATTCTTTTTCATGTCTCCAGTGAAAGACTTGAAGACAAGAAGGGAAAGCTGATGAACCAAAAATGAACAAGCAGACACTTCTACTTTCAGAGTTTATATAAGCTTCTGTGTGATTTGGATCAGTCAGCTTAAATTATGTTTTCCAAAAATTCTGAATAGTACACATTTCTGTATGGTTGTACTTAGCTATTACCGACAGCTGTACTTGCAGGACAGACCGAAATGATTCATTATTCTGAATGCGGATGGCCTGTAATCCTTCCTGTTGCTTTCTGGAAGAGTAGGACTGAGGCTTGTAATGCCATGTTCTCTAGACTTAATCCTAGACCCAAACCCACTCATATCCTCATTAAGTGCTTGGAGTAATTTGAAATCAATCATAAATCACACAATACCACATTTGTGTAACTGTGTAACATCTCAGTGTATTTTGTTACTAAAATATGTTAGCTGACCTTTTGCTGATTCACTTGTGCTGTTCTGCTGTTCTTTACAGGGTATGGACAGTGGCTTTGCAGGAGGAGAGGATGAAATTTATAATGTTTATGACCAGCCCTGGAGAAGTGGCAAGGATATGGCCCAAAACATCTACAGGCCAAGTAAAAATGTGGACAAGGACATGTATGGTGATGATCTAGAGGCTCGAATAAAGACCAACAGGTAAGGAAATACATTTAAGAAATATTCTTAATACTCTGTTCTCTGAAGTCAGTCAACTGAGAATCATCTTTTCCTGCAGGTTTGTTCCTGACAAAGAGTTCTCTAACTCGGATCGTAACACCAGAGGCAGGGGCAGAGATGGACCAGTTCAATTTGAGGAGGATCCATTTGGTTTGGACAAGTTTCTGGAAGAAGCTAAGCAACACGGTGGTTCTAAACGGCCATCAGACAGCAGCCGCCCTAAAGAACATGAGCATGAGAGCAAAAAGAGAAGGAAGGACTGAATGCCCATGCTCCTTGAGAGGTAGGGAAATGGACTGCAAGCTTGGACTTCATGGAAAAGGTTTTTTTAATATTGGGTGTATAGGAGGATGGCGTTGTAACACAGCAGTTCACAACTTTGGCCATGTAGATATATACACACACTGATTCTTCAACATAGGACTGCTATCCGAGGAGAGAGGAGACATGGAGACCACTCTGAAACATTTCATAAGGGAATTAATTGTTCTTTAGCAAGTTCTCTGACTTTGCTGATTCCCCATTGCCCAGCATCTCAGGGTAAGAATGTAGCCCCCTTCCTACAGCTTTAGTTTTTGTAGGTAGCTAAAAAAGCTTTGACTTGATCTGTTAAAAGCTTTCCTGCTGTATATAATGACTGTCTTATGCTGTAACAGATGCTGGGGTGTTTATGATTCAGTGTTTTAGTGTGGCTAAACAGTTTATTTGAACAAGGGAGGGGAAACAGCTGGATTCTGTTTTAAAACAAGTACTCACTCATAGTTTCTCAGTAATCTTTATTTTAGTTTCTTTACATTTAGTGAAATAAAGCCTCCTTCCACCATTCACTCACTTTGATTCTTCCTTTGACTGCGTCTTCTACGGATCTGTTGTCTGAGAGCAAGCTGAAAACAATGAAAATTATTGAAATTAACTTGGCAAGAAAGTTTATTTTTCATTTCTGATCACCCAGAACATTGATATGGAAAGCAGAAGATACATTTATAACCAATTCAGTTTCACAAGCCCCAAGCCAGGGCTTTCCTGACAGGAAAGTTGAATATATATGCACAGCAATAGTTATAGTTGCACAGTTATACCAGCAAAATGGATCTTAAAGCTTGTGCTTTCAACAGGAACTTAATAAAAAGTAACTGTCTAAACCTAGCCTAGAACCAAGTGGGAGAAGTGCTCATGTATTCTAGAGAAGCCTGCATTTTTAAAGAAATGAATTCTGCTTTTTATTTCACTATAAAGAAGCCTCTTAGCTTGCACCTCTTGTGAAAGTATAGTCTTTGAAGCCTAGGCAGTTAAGTGCATGTGGCTATCCTTGAAGCTTCCAAGAATAAAAAGCAGTAAAAAATTCCAGGAAATTTACACAAAATACTAAGTTCTTTGTAGTATTTAATTTGGTAATTGCAAACAGATAACATCCTAGTTCAGCACAATTTAATAAAGGACCAGCCTACTGCCTAATTAGTCTTGGTTTAAGGAGTCTTAATTTAATGCTTCCATTTTTGTAGACAGTTGGAACTTGGAGGTTGGTTCTTCTTGGGAATGGGTACTGAAGTAACCACAACCAACAATGCCTTATGCAGTAATATGAACCACGTCAAGTGAACTATTATATGAGAATCAAAATACTGCATCACTGAAGTCTCCTGCCAATTCTTTGTAAAAAAGTTTTACTATCTCCTAGCATTCAAAGTCTCAAAATAAGAAACTAGTTGTCAAAAGGATATTGAAGAATTCATATTAAGTAATCAGAGCCTTGAACTGATTGTGTCTGATACACCAGCCTGCCTGTTCCTCATTGCTTCACTCTGTACTACACCATCTGACTAATTGTATCAGCTGAAGCACATGCAAGTCTGTTAAGAAAATCCTCTATTTAGGGGCCATCCCAGATGCAAGTTTCTAATGATACTGACATGAGAGCTGTTAATAAATCAATGGCTTTGGGCAGCCATTGACTCCCTGTCCTTTATTCCTTATCTGTCAACACTACTGCATACTAAATGTTGGGAAAGCAGTGAGATGGCTTTGCTGTTTCTATGCTGGAGTGAAGCTGGAGGATACAGTTGTCTGGCTCTAGCTGACCAGTCAATGACAGATACCTTTTGTTTCTGTACCAGACCATTACACTGACTTGATACCATATACTTAATGCATTTAAAATGTTAAAAATGGAGAGAACAAAACACTACACTAAAGCAAATTTAAAGTTGTCTTCAACACATGAAAGCAAGCAGCTGATCTCTCCTGAATGAAGGAAAAGCTGAAGAAAAATAAATTTCACTAAAGTTCAAAAGTTAGCATCACTTTCTTTATCATGTTCCCCCAGCCACTCAGCATCCAGATCAGATGTTGGAATCCACCTGCAGAAACCTGTGTTTCAAATTGCAAACTAGTTGTATAGAAAATACCAGTTTTACTGAATTCACATTACTTTAGCATAGCAGGAACTTCTGGTCTCTTGAGTGTGAGCTCTCTAGTATCTCTATGATCTTGACCCCTAACAACTCAAGCTGAGAGGACAGAATACACAGAAGTGGCAATGATTTAAAAAGCATTACAAGCACACTGAATGACAAAATCCTTAACCCCATTTTTAAAGAATATGGTAGTATTTTCATGTTACTGTATTCAACTGAAGGCAGAATTAGAGTCAACTCATCACATGACTTCACTAAAGGAATTATCACATTACCTTGGAACCTTCAAGAATGTGGGAGTCCTTCTGTAACACATTCTGAACTTCCTCTGGAGTTGAGAATTTAATCCAGCAATAACGTCTGTGAAAGCCTGTATCTCTGTCCTAATTACCAGTAAAAAAACCAAAATGCAATTACTATAGGAAATATTCACAGAGGCTGTTAAAAACTGTCTATGTGGGGTCTAGCAAAGGCTGTTCTAAATCCCTTTCAATTTGAATCTAGCAAGAATAAAAAAAAATCGATCTTAAGATATAGTTGAAGCCTGGAATAATGCATAGGCAGTAGTTTCAAACTGCAGTATTTATCTACTAAAAATAGCCAGTCACAACAGAACTGACATTTAAATGGCCACAGTACTTGAAAAGCATTCAGCAAAATAAAGCAGCTGCTTAAGTCACTAAGAAAGCAGAGTGCAATTCAGAATGACAAACACTAACTGCATTAGAAAGAAGTTATTTTCAGAAATAACTTGCCAGTCAGAAAAGACAGTCAATAAAGAGGTGATAATGAGGAAAATCCAGGTGTATCCAAGTGCCTTTTATCTTTACTCTCATCCCCCTGAGTTCACAACAGCTCAGCCACTCTGATCACCAGGCAACACTTCCAAACCACCAGGGAAGTTTTCACCTACAAGGCACTGCCTGGTTTCAGTATCACAGTGATGTCTAAATTAGGCTGTCCTACACTGGAGATTTTTGTACCTCTAGCAGTTTTAAGCATTAATGAAACTCCTTAAGTAATCACTGAATCTAAATATACACACATGCATCACTTGAATCAGTGATGGAGCTGGGTTTGTGGTAAGCTACTAGACTTTGCAAAAAAACCAATGCAGTCTGTCCTGGGCCTGAGGAAAAACAACATGACAGGCAGGTGCCTAAGCTTCAACTATTCAACTGTTCAAAACAACCAACCTGTTTGAAACCATCTTTCTCAATTTCCACACTAATCCTCAACTGAGGTGAACCCATCAGCTGAAGTTCACAACACACTGAGCTTAATTTAACAGACCATTTCTTCAGATGGAGAAACACAAGTAGACAGAACTGAGACATTTTCAGCAATGGCCTGCAACTTACCCACAAAGGAACACTTTTTGACTGTTCGTCTCTAAAAAACTGCACTAGATACTATGATCCCCGACCTACATCCTCAGAAGGAAAACAGCCTAAACGACAGAGGCATTGGCAGCTTGGCAGCACCTTGCAGAAGTTACAGGTTTTGTGTTAGCCCTGCACTCTGGATGTGATCTGAATCCACAGCAGGAAAAGACTCTAGGTTCATACCCACACCTTTAGTTTTTGGCCTGCGAAACCAGGCACATGAAAACTTTATTCCCTGTCAGAAGAATAGTAACACGATGATAGAGAAGTTCAAAGCACTTTTAGATTAATTATTCAAAATTGGCAGCATCAACGGGATGTTGCCATTTGTAAAGCTCTTTGAAAGACAATGGAAAACACTAAGTTTCAGTAAGGCCTAGCGCTCGCAGACAAGTGGTGACGCTCCTGCGAGAAGGAACTTAGGGTAGAGAGCACTGAAAACCTCACTAGAGTACAAAATGAGGCGTCCAGACTGCAGCTTCTACAAAGCGGGTAAGCTGCTTCGGAGCAAGGCGGCAGCCACAGGACCAGCCGGCGACTCTTCCCCGCTTCGCCGAGAAGACATGAACTGCGCCCCGGAAGACGCGCGGGTACTCACGAATGGCAGCTGGCACCTCTGCACCGACCCGAACTGGGAGAAGTACTCCTTCAGCTCCTCTGTGGGGAAACGCACCTGGTTACAGGGGCGCGCCGCCTCCGCGCAGCCGCACCGCCCTGGCCCGACCTCCGGCCTGTGCCGGCACACGCGGCGGGGCCACCCAGCCCCGCCAGCCCCAGCAGCGGTGAGGGATGGGAGGGGGGGCACGAACTCACTGCTCGACACTGTCCAGGGAACCTCAGCCACGAAGATGTCGAAGAGCCGTCGGGAGCGGCGCCCGACCGTCCGCACCGCACTGGCCGCCGCCATGTCGGGACTGCAGCGAGAGGGAAGGGCGGAGAGAGGGAGGGGCAGCCCCGCCTCACCCCGCCCCGGCCCGAAATGGCGGCGGCGGCCCTGACCCGGGAGGGTGGGGAGGATGCGTTTCGCCGGCTCTTTCGATTCTACCGGCAGCGCGACGCGTCCGACTTGCGGGGTGTGGTGGACTTCTCCGCGCCGGGGGCCCAGGTAATACCGGGCTGCTTCTCCCCGTGCCCTGCGGCGAGCGGCTCGGAGCGCGTTCCGCCCTCTGCATGGTGTCTCAGTGCTGGGCTGTGGTGGTGTCGCTACAGCCCGTTCTCTCCTGCTGTTCCCCTTGGTACCCGATGCCGAATCCCTAGTTTCTGGCTAGAGGACGCTGCATTCGAGCGCTGAGCCTCCTAAGCGTCCCTGTGATGTTTTAAAAATGATGGCGTAACTCGAGAGGGGCAGCTGGGAAGGCCCGGGGCCCATCTGCCCGCGGGCCCCAAAGCCGGGCGCGCCCAGGTTCCCCTTGGGCCGTGGGACGCTGCTCGAGGGCACAGAGTGCCGTGCGGCCGCCCCTGGGCAGCGCGATGCCTACTCACAGATTTACTACTTTTGCTTATATTTAGTTACATAATGTTTACGTAGCTCCCTACTCTGCAGTAGGGGATCCTCAAACCTTCTAATAGAACTACGTGATACTTCAGCAGCGGAACGTATTGACATAAAAATCCCCAAGTTTCACTCTCGGAGCTGACACTGTTTCCTGGGCCTGCTGGCCCTTGTCTTAGCCCTGAAATACTTGCCTGAGCTGGGATCAGCTTCCCTTTGCTGTGCTGTCTTCCGCCTAGTCAAGTTTGTTCTCCTTTCTCACTCCTGTATAATATATGTTCGGCTTGAGTCATCGGGGCGAGTTCAGCTGTTGCAGTGGATTGGAGAACACAGTCAGTAGTACAGCTGAAAGTAGTAGCCGTCATAGTAGTTTACCATGTCTTTAGTGATGAAGAAATGATCCTTAGAACTTGTCTTCTGTTTTGTCACCTCACAAAAGGATGACACATATCTTCTAAAGGTATTAACCAGAGATTTTCTACTTAGGAGCCTCTGTCAAAAAAGAGGAGTGGGGAATATAGTTAGAATGAAACTTTGCCTAATTTTTCATAGTTTCAATGCTTAGTCTTTTATTTTTAGTGTTCTATTAAGATGTTTATTTTTCTGTCTTTTTGGACAATAATTTTGCTGTTGCTAATGGAACACAAAACCTGACCCATATGAAATTGTTAGAGGCATTAGAATTAACCAAGAAAGTTAACATTTCAGCCTTTCTTGAGCTTGCTGCATTCCTGCATTTGGTTTACAGGATTACAAATGCAGGATTACAGCGTTATGGTTCTTCTGGGAAATTCAGAGTACTTGAAAACATCAAGGATCTGTGTTCTCTCAATATGATTCTTTTGGCGCCTGTTTCCTTCTAAGATCAGCTGACAGTTTACTAGTGAAAACATCTTTTATTCCTCTTTCCCCCAGGTTAAAAACATCTGGCTTTTCTCTTTTAAGAGCTACAGGCCAGGCAGATTGCTTATTTTTTCTCAGAAAACTGCTTCAAGCAGTTGAGCTATTCAGTGAAGTGTGACATAACCCATCTGCCGTGTTACCAGGCTTATTTAACTGATTCGGCACATATTATTCTGCAGCATAGAAACATCTCCTGTTCTCCAAAAGCCCAGGCAACAGCTGGTGTGGATGCACTTTGAGTAGGCAGTGATGTGGCAGAGTTTTGGTCAGAGGGTGAGCCTTCCTGGGGACACTGTGGACAGGACTATGAAGTAAGCGCCTTGAGCCTGGCACTCACAAAACTTTCTCACAAAACTGCTTTTGACAGAGAGCTGAAAGATGGGTAAAACTGACTACATTGCCAGAAGGTGCTGTTCAGAATTTCTCAGAAGTTCTGTGTATGTAACTTACTCCTATTGCTCAGAAAATGTTAACCAGAGCTGTCAGCTGCAATGAAGGACTGCTTATTCTTCTGTAAATTATAAATGAGAATAGTCATCTACTCTATAGGATCATGAGCAACTTGTATTTGAAATGTTCTTTGAAAGTATAAAGTGTTATGAGTATATTGTTCTCTAATGGAGGTTGGTAATTACCAGAATGTTTTATAATGATTAGGCTGTACTGTGGAAATGGACAAACCATGATGAATTTTTTCTCATTGGTAGATATTGTTTGGGTTTTTTTATGAGTGGGGGACATATCTCCTCATCCCTAAGTAAAACTTGTAGGTACCTTTTGTTCCTTATGTTGAATGTGTACTGGGTCTTTTGCCAAGTCCTGGTCACAGCTGTTTAGACAGTAGTACTGTGGTACATTTGGCATTTTCACAAGAGTTACCTTCAAGTGTGATAGTGCTCTTCCTTATAGATGCTATTTTTGGATGAGTTTTGTCTTTCTCACTTTTTTTTTTTTAATCAGAACTTTTTTCTTTTGCCAGGTGTTCAGATCACAGCTCAGTATTTCTTTAGTTAGTGATCAAGATGCCTACAGAGCAGGATTACGGCCAGTTAGCCAGTGGAAAGCCTATGGCCTCAGTGGGTATCCAGGTAGGTGCCTCTGATTTCAAGAAAAATTAAACACAACCTCGTTGCTTTGAATTCATGCATCTTCAATCTTACCTTTCTTGTCCTGCCTGAAAAAGCTGTTTGGTTTGCCTTAAGTGTAATTTAATGTTGTCATAAGTGCAGGAGGACAAGCAAATCAGCTAAAGGATGGGATGCAACAATATTTATGAAGGTGAGAAGAGCCAGTTGTTTCACAGTGAGATCAACCTGACCATAGCTCATGAGAATGGATTCCTGTTGTTTTTGGCAGAGACTTTATTTCTGTAGAATCTGTTTTTCCTCAATATATATCATGCCCATTGGGTATGTGGCTGAATACAGTAGTTTCACAGTTGAATTGTGGCATCTACGTGTCAGTGTAGGACACCGAGTACAGTAAGTGAATGTGAACCATTTGGCCTATTCAATATACAGAGTAATTTCATTAGGCACATTATTTCAGAAATGGAAATGTCTTTTAGGTTTGCAGTTTACCTGGTAGTTACAGAGAGGCATTAGGTTGGAAGGCACCTCCAGAGGTCTAGGCCAACACCTTGCTTAAAGGAGGATGAAGTTGCAAGTTAGATCAGGATGCTGAGACCTTTGTGCAGGTACATTCTGGAAGTCTGTAAGGATAGAGATTACACACCATCTCTGGGCACCTGTACCAATGTTTGGCCATGTTTTTTCCTAAACCTTATATCTAATAAGAATTTGTCTTGATGTTATTTGTGACTGTTGTCTCTCATAATCTTGCTCTGCATGTCTGAGAAGAATCTGGCTTTTGGTTTAAGTCAAGGTAAACATCATCCTCTATTTTCTCCTTGTCTGGACACCTCACTGTAGCAGGCAGTAAGGCTGATTACACAAAATTTGCCTTCTGTGCTGTCTCTTCTCAACTACCATGTGTCTGGAAGTGGCTTCCATGAAAGTTTGCTTCATAATTTTATCAGGGGTTTTGGTAAGGCTGATGAGTCTGTAGTTCCCCGGATCCTCCTTATTTTAGGGATTTTTGTTCAATTAATTTTGTTTTTTCTCATGTTTCTTTTGGTTCATTGGGACCTCAGTCAGTTTCTGTGGCGGTTCCTATGAAGCCAGCCTACCATTTTTGAAACTAAAGCAGCCATGCCACCCATCTGGCATGTTTAATATACAGGGAATTGAATAAGTTCAGGAGAAAGGCTTCTTCCTCTTCTTGCCCCGATAAATGTTTTGTTCCACTTACCTGTCATATTATAGCTGCCCTCACTTGGTCTGCTTGTCATTTACTGTCTGTCTAAATGTCTTTCCTAGTAATTACATAGGGGGTGTGGGGAATCCCAAGTGTTCCACTTAACTGCATTTTTCTTCTGCTTTGGCAAAGGAAACCTTTTACTAAAATGAAATGCAAATACATTGACAAATTGTCTGTCATGTTTAGAATCAAGTCGTGTGGACTTGAAAAGAATATTTCATCATTTTTCAGCTACCTTTATCTGGACATCCTAAAACCAGTAGGGGATGTGTAACCAACGGTCCCAGTAGCCTTCTAAGTGAAGTAGGAATTTCTTTAGTTTGTCTGTGAGCAAATGGAAAGGAAGTAATTCGGTTTTTTTCCCACTGAAAGCAATGAAATAGAAGACTGAGGAATCTGGGTGAATTTCTATTGCTGTTTCCTGAGTTCTGTGAGAAGCATGTGATGCTGTCTTTGGGTCTTTGTAACTGACACACCTTTTTTTTTTGTTTGTTTGTTTGTTTTTGAGAGGTTTTTCTTGTTAGACATCTGCATGTCTTATCCTTCCTTTGACTGAGGTTGGAGACAACTTTCAGTTAGGTGCGAATTGATTCCTAGTAGCAAGATAGTGCTGCAGTAAGAGAATTGCATCTGCTTCCTCAGGGCAGTTTCCTTTAGTGTACAGATTCACAAAGAATAATTCTTCTGCTCTTTCCCCCCACATCTTTCAAGGCCAAGAGATTCAGTTATGTTGTCTTCAAAGTTTGTCTGTGGTGTTCTTCAGTCAGTTCAGAAAGATAGCTACAAAAATATTTCTTGTTTCTTACTCTTCTCCCTCCTATGTGTGCAAGTCACTGATTTCTAGCATTATGAGTCTTTTTTCTATGTTTGCATAGAATTTTATAGTAAAACTCTGCAACTGTTAGAAATTCAGTTTCTGCCTTTCTTGACATAATAAATGTAGTAGTAACCCACTTCTTGGTTGTTACTGCTTTTGTAAATCTAGACCAATCTAGTTTCTTAGGAAAAACCTAGGTCAAGGAAAGGTTTGGAGAGACATGAGAATGTTCTAAGCTTGTGATATAAAAGCCATAAAACCTGGATTTCTGTTCTCATCTCTGCTTGTAACAAACCCTCCAAGCTTCAATGCCTTCGTTAACCCCTGGGGATAATACATACATAGTAGAGTGTAATTTCATTAATGTAGTAAAGTGCTTCAAGAACCCCACATCAAAAGCTGTAGACAGGATTGGCAATATTATTATTCTGTTCTATGCAAACAGAAAGTAAATGTAATGCTTCTGGCAGAGAAACTTCTTGTAGCCAAACCTGTCAGAAGGCCACCATAGTCTGAAAGTGCAGGGACCAGAGTTAAGTCAGTGACCATATGTTATTAATACACTGAAGGCTTTTTTTCTAACCAATTACTTTAATCTTGAGTCTATGAGGTATGGTGGCAGGTAGCTCTTTTTGTTTTTATTACCACTTTCATAAGGCCACAAGGCAAGTTTGTATCCTGCTGAAACTCCTAGCTTTGCTGCTTCTTTTTTCATGTGTTTTTGTTTCTATTAACTTGATATGACTGACAAGTTCAAGAAGACACAGTAGGCCAAAACCTTAAAACCTCCTTTTCCTTTGTTCCTCTTACACTCTTATCTCTCTTTGCCTGTGGATTTTTTATTGGTGAGTCTTACTGAATTAACAGTCTTTGAGAGTGCCTTGATTCTCAGAGTAGGTACAGTACAGAGTAATAGCATCTCTCATATAGGTTGCTGCTTGAACTCTGCCAGAGGTGCCTGGCTAAATGAATGTGCAGAATAGATGCATGTTTATTTTGTTTTGTTAATTAACAATGCCTGCAAAGTATTTGCGGTCAACAATAAGCGGTTTGGGATATAGCTTGACTTTCATGTCCCTTTCTGAGTGTTACTGTATCAAAATGCAAATATGGATACAACCAGACTTAACCTGGAAATAAGCATGAAGCAAACAGGAACTTTACATTACAAAACACTTGTACAGCCCAGAGACTTCTTTCTGAAGTAGCAATAGGAAGACAGTATGAGTTCAGAGACAGGGATAAAGTTAGTTTGAAGTGCAGAAAAACTAGGCCAGAATTACTTTAACTTTGTAGGGCTTAAGAGAAAAGTCATGCCAAATAATTTAAAAAATAAAATTTACTCCAAAGCCATTGGATTTCCATGTTCTTACTCCTCTGTCTCCTATAACCAATATGCCTTACCTAGATATGTCCTTTATTGTCATTTTTTATTTGGACCGGTGTTGGCTACCCTCTCTGCCTTCTACCTTCTGCCACCATTTATTTTTTCTGAAAAAAAACCATTAAGTTTTGACTATAATAGCTTTCATCAGCTTATATACACAGTCAATTTTTTTCACTACTTCTGACTCCTGTCCTTTGGTCTAGATTCAGAAAAAAAACAGGGAAATTCCTAATCATACTTTTCTCTCAATCCTCTCCTTTTTCCTTTGTGATCAGGGTTTATTTTCATACCAAACCCTTTCCTTCCGGGCTGCCAGCGTCACTGGGTGAAGCAGTGTCTCAAGCTATACCCTGAGAAACCCAATGTCTGCAACCTGGACCTGCACATGGCTCCTGAGAAGACCACGGACCTGTGGGGACAGAGCAAAGAGCAGCTGAGGTAAGGCCACTGTAACCTTTGGTGGTCAAAACTAATGGAGCCAGATCTCACCCCTGAGAAGGTCTAAGAAAATGGAGGGGGAAGGGGAAGCTGAAGAAGATTGTGTACAAGCTGGCAGTATACAGATGGTATCAGACATGCCAAGTTAAAGATGGATATTTCATGACTTCATGTACACCTTTGTTAATTCTCTGCTTTTATGCACAATGGGATTTTCTAGTATGGCATCTTCTAAATGCCATCAGATGGTTCTAAAGCCATCAGTGAAATATTAAATAATGACCCTGGCTGATGTGGTGCTTGGAAGCTTGCTAAGCTCAGCTACAGGTAGAACCATTAAGCCCTTCTTGGCCTCAGTTATCCCGAGGCAAAAGGGTTCCTTTCCAAAACTCCCTGCTAATGGTAGCACTTCTTCCCCATCGGGTCTTAGACCCAGTACACAGTAATTACACTGTTAGCTGTACTCTCTTGAACTTCTTAAATCTATCGGTTTTTGTGTTCTTATTTTCTAAAGTATTTCTTTTAGTTTGGTTTTGTTTGTGGTTCTTCTTAATTCAGCATGACATTTAATTAAATGTATTAAATGTACCATTTTAATGGCAATCCTGTTTAATCTGAAAGATTCCTTCAGGTTCAGAATTCTGTGGCTGATGCAGCTGCCTTTCCTCTACCTGATTTGGAATTTAATGGAGAATTTGTCCCAGTTTTGAAGTCAAGTAGAAAGTGTAAAAAAAGAAAAAGTCTTTTAAAGCTTGAACTTTAATAAAGTCACCTGTAAGAATATATATAAGACAGACTGTTTACAGTACACTACCTTTTAGCTACTTGGATATTTATCATTACCTTATTGATTTCACTGCTCAAAAATGATTGTTTCGTGTAATGGTGCAGAGTCCCCTGCAATGCTCATCTTCCACCTCAGTCCCTTAGTGAGATTGACACGCTGAGATTTTTCTTCAAAGAACTCTTGACAGCTACAAGATACAGAATGGCAAAAGCAAGATTTGGACTTCTACCTGTTTACACCTAGGAGAGAAGTTGTACCCTCACTTGTGTTTTCCAGACTCAGTCAGAATTAGTTACAGAAACGTAGACACCATTTTTGTGTTCCATCAGGGATGAAAAATTGTTCTTTGAAAGGATCGTGCATTGTGCCCAGTGGCTGAAAAAAGTGGGGTACTTTTGACAGGCCTCTCCCAGCAGGACCTCCTGCATGCAGACAGTGATGAGAAATGAGGTTAATTTGCAGCTCAATCCAGTTCCATTGAAAATAGTGTTTGGAAGAGTGATGTCTGGCAGCAACACTGGCAATTTTATTAAGTACTTGCCCGAGTCTTCAAGTGAGCAAACTGCTGTATTTGTGCTTATACCTAGGGGCAGCAGATCAAACTAGCCAGCCTCTCTAGTATCTGGAGTGAAAGCCTTTCAGGGAGGTGAGAAACAGTGCTTAACTAAAAAGAGGTCTACTTCCAAGATGGGTCACAACTTTAAGGCTTTTTAAAGCCATCAAGATGTGCTTGGGTCATGGCTATCTGCTCTCTTCAGGATGCAGGAATCACAAGGTAGGGTGAATCCATGCAGTTCCTAGACATATATGCTATGCTTTCCTCACAGAGTGGAGCCTGGGCATTTTCTCTGGTGCTGGGGACAATTAAAAGCATAAAAGGGGATAGAGCATTCCCACAAGAGAGATGTAGATATATAGATATGTCCATCCTTGTGTATAAGGAAAAGGCTAGAGGGGTGTTAGAGATGCAATTGTGACCAGCAAATAAAGAAACAAGGGATCTTCAGACCAAAGCTCCCGTGCTTGTTCTAACATAGTTATACCAGACCTTTTCTGTGCTTTCTTGTAGGACCTCATTGTTTCCAGATACACAACACTCATACTTTCCCCTTCTTAGCAATCACCCATGTCATCACATGCAGAATACCAAGTTCTGAGAATAAGGACTTCCCACACACATTGGGGCTCTTGCTGTTGTGCAAACACTCTAGCACTGTAGCGAAAGAAGGGCACTTTTGAAAAGCACATGCTAAAGATGTTTCATTATGAACATTGTCAATTGAAAGATGCACAGGAACAAGTTGTGGGCTCCCCCTTTCCTAAATGCTGTGTTACCTGCTTTGTAGGCTACACAAATTGTTCCAGGCAGCGTGTATTTGACAGTTACTGTGTTGTTGCCTATGGTAATTGCAGTTGCTGTTACCATATGACAAACGGAAGTTGGAAAGACTACTTTCAATAATCAGTGAGCTAAGAAAAATTACTAAAGGTAAAGAAACTGGCCTTTTACTCCCATTCCTGGTCTTAGGAGCTATCAGTATGGCATAGTTGAAGGGCAGGACCAAGCTGCATATCCAGGTAGAAATGCACATTTAAGTGCAGATGTTTGGCTGAGACTTGACCATAGCAGTACAAATATGAATCTTTTTCTGTCATGAGCATGTTGTGCTGAACTAGTGAGGCTGTAAATGAGAGCCAACAGTCTGGTATTACTGTTTATCTTCTCAGTGCATTGCCCTTTTCTCTCTTTTTCTTTTTTTACTGTTCCATGTGACTTGGCTTGAGAAAAATAAGCTGAAATTGCGAGAATGACTAGACTAGAAGATGTGTACCTTCCTTTTTGTATTAGTCACTAGCATATTTCTGTCTTAATCAGTTTCTTATACTCTCTAACTTTTCAAGAGCTTTTCCATAGTCCTACTATAAGCCCCTCCTTGAAGCCTCTTGCCTTCATCACCTTCAAGTAAGAATGGTATATTAAGTGTGTGGTTTCAGACCACTCAGTCCCTTCACTTTAGGGTTGTCATGTGAGAAGAATAGTTCTTTGTCCTGCATAGCAGTCTGGATAAGGGGACACGTGCAGTCTAGACTTCTTGACACTGTGGGCATAGCTAGAGAAGTCTTGCTTTTTACTGTTACTCAGTCTGTCCTGAGGATGTTTTATCAAAGTACCAAGTAGTAGAACTAACCATCCTTTGCAATATTAGGCAGCATGCTATGTTTCACTGTCACGCAACTCATTTTTCTTTCTTGTAATTTTCTATTATGTACCTAGAATACTTTTTCCTTGCATTTGCACCTTTAGGTCTTCAGATTCTGGTGTTTCGGGTGCTCAAATAGGACATGATTAATTCTGATTTCTAAATCTGCACAGCTCATTGTTTTGTTTCCATGTGATAGCCTCTTAGGTACCACACTGAAAATACAAGCTTTCAAACTGACAACAGTTGGCAGTAGGCTTCATAGCTTGCACACATTGCATGAACTAAATTTTCAAGGTCTTTGGAGGAAGAAAGTATTGGCACTGAAAATAAAAATTTAGTATTGATTGGTTTTAATAGCATTGATTGGTTTTAATAGGCTGTGAAATGGATGAGTGAATCTCATTACTGTATGCTGCACTACCAGAAGACCCCTCAGAAATTAAAACATATCCTATTTCTTTTTATTTTGTCTTTGTAGAAGGAAAGGTTCCAGTAAATGGGAGCCCAGGAGCCTATTGGAGAAGCTGCGCTGGGTGACTCTTGGTTACCATTATAACTGGGATACTAAGGTATTGAGATTAAATTCGTCTCCATTTTTCTTCGCCATAAGCACTCAGAATGACAAACAGAGAAGAACATAATGGAATAAAATGTTTATGATCCTACAAGACAGTCTTGAGGAAAGGCACTAACAAACTGCTTTTAAGAACATTTTAATCTGTATTAGTTTACTGTGAAGGGTTTAACAGCAAAAGTTCATTGCTGCATTCTTTCCTTTGAAAGTTAACGTGAGAGCATGCACTCAGCTCTAAACCTGCAGTTATTTCAGGGTAAGTGGCATTTTTACCTACCAAAGGGAATGATTACAAAAGCATTGCAAACTACTTAAGCTGAGCATGACTTCTGGGAAACTACTCTTCTTGGGGGCGGTGAGTAGGAACAAGAAGAGACTGCTGCTCGTGTGATTTTGAGCTCAAATGAGTCTGAACCCGTATAGTGCATTCTTACCCACCAGCAGCTCTTTTGAGGATCCTGACCCAAATAAACTTTTTTCATAAGACTGAGATAGATGGAGGCTGATAAACACTGGCAGAATAAATATGCATCTTATCTGTATATTGCAGATAACCAGCCTTTTATTTACCAGATCAACCTGTTATTGGATGGCCTTAATAAAAGCTTGGTTATCTTCCAGTCCTCTCAGAATCACTCATGGGAGAGAGAAAAAGTAGGTTTCCAATTGGTTCCTGTTTCTTATTCATGAAGGAATAAAGATGCTTGTTTTGGAGATTTGTTGATGAGCTACAGGACTGTCTTTTCATTGGCAGCTTCAGGCTGTGACTGAGAAGATCCTCAGGATGTTGGTACTAATCTTACTGATTTCAAGTTTAGCATCTAGTTAAAGTGATTAACTTCCCAATTAATTGAATCTCTGGCAGTTTCAGCTGAGGCTACAAATTTATTGGTAAGAGGTAAACTTGCTGGGGTTCTGTCTGTGTTGTAGTCATTTTCTAGGCAAATGTGATGTCCTTCTCCATGACTATCAGCCAGACTTTTGAGTTCTTTTTCAATGTTTGTTTCCAGTTATATTTGCTGCTCTGATGTATTGGGTGTGGCTTTTTTTTTTCTCCCCCCTCTCCTCCTTCCAGAAGTACTCAGCAAATCACCACACTCCTTTCCCCTCAGACCTTGCATTCCTGTCAGAACAAGTGGCTGCAGCCTGTGGATTCCGGGGTTTCCAAGCCCAAGCAGGGATCTTGAACTACTATCATTTTGACTCTTCACTGGGAATTCATGTGGATGAGTCTGAACTGGACCATTCTCGGCCCCTGTTATCATTCAGGTGAGTCAAGGAAAGCACACTTGAGTGTCACAGAAAGACTGGTGGCTTTTTTCCAGGGTTGCATATGGTTATAGGAAGGCAATATGATATCATTTGCTAATTGGGTATATAATCTTCACTGTCAGAAGATCTGATTAGCAGAAGGCTGTAGGTCAGGGACATAGATTTTTCTTTTAGGACTGCTTGAATAGCATGGATGTAGTGGCTTGAGTGAAGAGTTCTTTTGCACAGAGCACGGTTCTGTTCTAAAGCAGCAGAGTTTCAGTTGGGTACTAAAGTATCTCAGCAGAGCTTCAAACCTGGCAGGGCAATTGCTCACACTGTGCCTCTCTTGAACCAGATCTCTTAATCTGTTTGCCATGTTGCCACTGAAAAGTTGTTCTTAGGAGCCATCTGTTTTTTTGTGGTTATATGGAGTGTTCTTTATAAAGGAATTTAACTACTGATATTTTCTTCATGTACAGAAAATTGTTCTCTACCTGAATTTGTTTTGTTCTTCTCTCTCCATCCTTATACATCTCCAGTTTTGGGCAATCCTCAATATTTTTGCTTGGGGGCCTGAAGCGGGAGGAGGCCCCGACAGCAATGTTCATGCACAGTGGAGATATCATGGTGATGTCTGGCTTCAGCCGCTTGCTGTACCACGCTGTCCCCCGGGTCCTCCCCAACCCTGAGGGGACAGCCCTGCCTTCGTGCCTCAACCAAGCTCTTTCTTCAGACCTTCCTGCTGGCTCAGTCATTGAGCACAGCTCTGATGAGGATTGGCAGGTGTGTGCCAAATACCTGCAGTCCTCCCGCATCAACATGACTGTTCGACAGGTGTTGGCCGAGGGTCAGAAATTTCCAGAAGAATCTGGGACAAACGGAAAGAGCCAAGCACCCTCTGCAGACAGTCATCATGAGAACAGCAAAGCCAAAAGACATAAACCAAACACAGTCAGCTGAGACCAGGAGATCATACTGACACGAACTGGACAGGCAACCTTCATATAGAGTTAGGGACTAGTGTAATACTGAAAGTCACTTGTCTGTATTGCAGTTAATAAACCTGTGCAGAATAAATGTTGTCCTTCCTGCTGTAATAAATAGATGGGAGGAGAAAAAGCATTTAAAAGGAAAAAAAGGATGAGTTCAGGACTGGGACTCAGGAGATGAACTCTACTCGCATTTTGTTGCAGATGTTTTTTCCTTTAAAATACCTGTTAGAGAATTTTAAGCTTGGTTAAGCTTAAATGGTTTAAGCTTTAGGAGTGATGCTTATAAAATATTTTAAAATCACTGGGCAGAAAGTGTTAGCAAAAGATAGATAATTGCTATGTGATAGAGAATCCTGTTGGGCTTGTGTTACTTGAAGTAACATGAATGAGAATAGTCTGCTATGGGTATAAGACCTACCTGCAGCATTTTCAATATAATTACTTTTACAGCAAAAATGGGTTCAGTGGTCAGAAACAGGCAGCTCCCTCAAGCAACACCTGCTGTAAGCTTGCTGTAGTCCTTTTGCCAGCTTGCCTCCCCTTGACTGCAGCAGAATCTGCTTTTATGAGTGGTACTGAATATCTTAGCTCAGATTTTAGAGATAAAAAATTGGGGGTGATACATACTTAAAATATTTAGTAGCTCCCAACTGGGTCTCCTCCCAACAGTAAGTATGTGACTGAGCCCAACATCCCCATTCTTTCAAAACTGCCCTCTCTTAAGTGCCTATGTGTTACAGTTCTCCAGTCCCAAGCTAGCATCTGTAAGGAACAGAATGACTTGCAAATAGAAGCAATGAAGTTGTAAATTAAGTACCTAAAAAATTAATCAGTGACTATCTCTATCGCTCAAAGATAAATATATTGAAAAAAATAAAAGCACCAGCTTTTGTGCTAGTTCTTTTTAAGATTCAGACCTTCCTATCTACTTTTGAATGCAATTTTAATTGTTGAAGTGGAATGCACTATCCCTGGGGTATTTTATTGCACTTTCCCAATGAATAAACTTACTAGGTTTTTAAATTAAAGATCTCTTATCAGTTTTGGGCTGGCTATTTTCTTCTTTTTTTTTTTCACCCTTTTAGTTGTTTCAGTGTATTGCTAATGTTGCTGTTTCCCTTGGCAGTTCCTTCCAGGTTTCTTTTGGATCTACTGCCTCTGCAATCTGCCAGCTCTGGTGGAGGAGCCCTGCATATGTCTGCAGGGCTGCTTTGCTTATGGGCAGTTCAGGGTTTGTTGGGCAGTTGCAGAGGGGTGTTGCCTGCAGTATCAAAGTCCAATTTAATATGTATGTGGCAGCTTTTCCTCGTGGGTAAAGTGTCTGTTCTGCTTATTTCATAGCAGGTGAAGGTGTGTTTGTGTGCATTTAATTCCTTACACAATGCTGCAGAGAGCTCCAGTAACTTAAGGTCTAAAATGACCAGATAAAAGTTTTAATATTTTATTCTATACTAGATGTCCTTTCTGTAGCCTAGGCCTGGTATATTTACTGCTGAGCCCTAGGAGAGTGAATATATTATGCAGAGAGGTTACAACATGACCAGAAAGGAAGGTTGACTGAGTCAGGCTCAGAAAACAGCAAAGCTCCCTTAGTTGCACCTGACACTGGAGAAGGATGGAGAGGAATATCTGTTTTCCTAACTGATAAGGCAGACTGACTGTTCTTCACTCCAGAGAGGAAGCAAAGATTGTCCAACTCACTCATCTCTGATGATGAGACAAGCCAGAGTCATGGAAATAGAAGGTGCTGAATTGGAGCTGGTTTCTTCATGTCACAGGTTGAATTGTAAGTCCATGATTTTCATCTTTTCTGTTCCCTATAAATATATATGACAAGCAGCCATTCATTCCAGGATTCAGTTGTTCCTGTGATTCAAAGACAAGAAATCATAGTGTTTACCCTCTGCAGTTAAAAATTGTAGCAAATGCTGCAAACTGCTGATAGCAATTGGTCATGAGAAGTATCCAGTCCACTGAAGCCTTATGTTTAGCTGTGACTGAGTTGAGAATTTTCTGAGTTACTGACTTGTAGTCAGGCTTTTTACCAAATGTCATTGTGAATGAGACAGCCCTGATCTAATTCTTTATCAGACACCCAGAAAATGAAAAGTCCATGACCCAGAAATGGACATACGGGAAATGACCCAGGAAACAAAAAAGCATCCATGTACCAAGAGAAACAACAACAAGAAGAGAATTTTCTGAACTGCCAGCCTAGCAAGATCATTGGTTCTGCAACCACAGCAGAGTGGAGAAGTGAGCAAACCACGGGACTGCAGGATCTGCAAACTGTGCTTCCAGAATATAATTTCATAGAGGCAGTAAGTCCTGGGAAGAAGGCAGGGAATAAGGCTGCAACTATTAATGCACTCGGGAACCACTGGCCTACTCCACACAGGTTTTAGAGTCTGACATTGCATTGCATTTGCTTGGGTTTGTGATGACCTAACAGGATTTTTTCATAGCACTGATCAAATTTTTGTATTAATGGGTACCACAAATAATTGCTTGTGTTCATATAGGTGCATGCTGAGATTATCTCCGTAGTTTTTAATTCCTCTGAGGGAGAGGAGGGAAAGAGGAGGACATCTGGACCAATTTTGCAAGAAAATTTATGTAATGAGTTGATTACAGAAAGATGTGTTTATTTCAAAGCCACCTGGAAATAAAGTACATTGTTTACCACATGTACACTGTTCATCATGTGGTCTGTAGATAAAGCTAGCTGCCCAACAATTACTGCTTTTGTAAAATCAAGAATAAAGGGAAAATAAATCTCCTGTTAAAAGAGAAAGTGCAGTGGGATGAATACTAGAAACAGAAGAGGACAAAGTAAAAAATTTCAGTCCTCTTGAGAGTACTGTGCTAGAAAAGTTCAGTGTTACAACTGCACTGCTGGCTAGTGCCCAAGACAGATTTACTGCATGGCCTCTCCATACTGCCAGGCAGTAACTTATGGGCAAAGTAGTCCCTAAAGCTGTGCCTGCTGCTGGAATGATTCTGATCTTAGGTATTTTTCTTTTCTTTGAGAGCTTGTTGACATCTTTTCCTCACTGTTTCACAGCAGATATTTCTACAGACTGTAGTAAGGTGCACCTAAGCTCCCCTGTTACGCTGTGTGCTCTGCTGAGGTAGTGCATAGAGAAAAGCAAGTGGCTGGGGAAAGAAGCTGGGTAGGGACTGCCAAGACAGCGGCAGCATTGCACTGCCATGGCTACAGCTCCAAGGTGAAGCTGGCCAGTATCTTATGTAGTGCAGATAGCAGCAGCTCAGATCTGTCTTCCATTCATATAAGTTATTCTCTGCATCACACCTGAAACAGGATAGATTTAACACAGAAAAGAGACTCGTCAGTGGTAAGATTGTCTTCCACTTAATTAGGATGCAAAATTAATTGAGCTATAATTCAGTGTGCTCTAAGCATACTTTAGTTCTGATGAAATTGTAAAACTTGCCTGAGTCTGAACGTGTTACCTCAAAAAGTTAACAGAAGTACATGGCCTGCAGACATTAGTGATCCAGAAAAATATGTTGATAGAGGCCTCAAAAGACCCATATATAAAAGGCTTTTTTTTTTTTTTTTTTTAATAATCTTTATGCAAGAAGAGATTTAGAGAAAACCAGTGACAGTCAGCTATGTTGTTTACAGTTGTCACTGTAAATCCTAATGACCAAAGCTGGTTGAAAACAGTCTATAGCATAATGCTACAGGTCTGGTGCAAGGAGGCACAAGATGTGTCTGACACAAGTTTAGCACAGCACAAAAAAAGTTTCATTATTTATACTCACCAAATAATAATCACAAATACCTTACTAAACCATTTTTCTATACAAGGAATTGAACAATGACTAAGAATATGTTCATATGTCCTCTGGTAAAGTTGAGGTGAGATTAATACATGCACAGTGCACCCTTTTCCTGATTCAGGGTATTTATAGAGTCTGTCCCCTCTAACTGGCTACCTACTACTTGCAGGAACTTAATTTGCTGTGAAATTTATAAAATTGAATTGAAATAGACAACAGGTTGCAGAGTTTCTGGACAGGAACATGAGGACACACCACGTTTAACACACACACACAACCTGTAAGAACATATGCTTTACTCCCTTAAGAAACCAGTCTCAAAAGGCGACTTTCACGCTCTTAATGCAAGCTGGTCTGGACTTCTGTAGCAGATCCTGCTCTGAAGGGTTCTGCTCTTGATGTCCCAGAGGGGAGAGAAACAATGTGGGATATCAGAGTAATTTTAGTCCAGCAGGCACAATCCCTATCTGGTTCCTGATGTTTTATCACCCTTAGAAGGAACTGACTGTGCAGAGACTGAACTTAACCAGCTAAATGATTATCTCTCCAAGGTGCTAAATAAGTCTCTGGAGTACAGCAGGGAGTCAGACCTGATTTTCATTCGAAGCTAGGGCTTGTATTCAGATAGGCATCAAGGAAAGAACCACTTCCACTCAGGGATCAGGGACGAAGGACAGAGGGGATAAAGTCTGGAAAAGCCTGCAATAAGTAGCTTTCCCTCTTTTCAGAACAGAGATGTTTGTTCCTCTGGGTGAGGAAGCGAAAGCTTTAGCCTTGTGGAGACACTTCCCATCTTGTTTTTTCCGAAGTTGATGGAGATTGACCTTTTCCTATAGGGCTGTTGAATGTCCTCTTCCACAAAATCCCCATGTCTGGTGGACTCTCCCCTCAGAGAGACTCTCCCTTCTTCTGTGTAGCCTGTCCCTTTTTGTCCATGTAATCACACATCTTAGCACTGGGGTTGTGCCCTCCTTCACCATCACTCAATACTTATTTCCTTAATTCAAGATCTTAGTGCTGCTCCCACCTGCCCACATACAGCTTTTCTAATCTGTTTCATGATCTCAAAGCTCTTCCAAAGCATAAGTCAGGACCATCAGCCCCTGGAAATTCACAAGTAAGGCCAGTTTATAACAAAATATGGGGAAACTGAAATAGAGGTAATGTGAGGTGGCACTCACACTTGTGTGTAGAAGTGGTGCTTAAGGACATGGTTTAGTGGTGGACTTGGCTGTCCACCACAGCCAAGTTTTAGGTTTAGCTATTAAGTTTATGCTTGAACTCAATAATCTTAGAGGTGTTTTCCAACGTAAATGATTTTATGAATCTACAAAGAACAATGAAACACTCTCCAAATACTCTTGTTGAACTATGTATAGAGAATAAAAAGTGAGTCAGCCTAGAAGACATACAGTCTCTTTCTCCTCTGATGTTGAGAAGTCAGTATTTTACATTAACTTTTAGCTTCCTTCTGGGTGAATTTAAAATACTCATTCTGTATTTACTGAGGAAGGCCAGAAGAATCAATAAAGGCCTTGGCTTTCTAGAGGTGATCATCTCACCAATCATTCCTCCTCTGTTTGGTGCTAAGGGCTTAGATAAGAAGGTTGTGTTTTTGTTTTCCTTCTCCTTAACGGATAGGTTTCTTAATTAGGGTGGGGGAAAAATGACTGCAATTTTGCTGTGGCAAATTAAAACCAAAATGAGGTAGCAAAGAGTAGGATCTGGAGGGGAGGGGGGACAATCAGAGACAGCTATTGATTTGGAAATGATGGAGTAGCCAAAAGAGAGCACAGAGCTTGGAAACGAGACTCATCTTTCAAAGCACTGTTCCTGCTTAAAACAATCAGTCCAGGCAGAGGTGTTCGTTGATGTTAACGCTTTGGAGTTAGATTTGTTTCCAGACGGAATTTAAATTTTGGAAAGACTGAGTGGTTCATAATGGGATAACTTTTTTGGACAAATTTTGATATTATGGAGCCCGGAATCATGGAATGGAGCTGAAAAAAAGTAAACCTGAGTGGAGCCTCAAGACATTTTTAGCAGCAGTGTTAACAAAAAAGTGTTTGGAAATAGTTTCTTCCAAGGACAAAGTATCATTGCTCACCACGGCGTGGGCAGGCAGAGAAATGGAAAAAACCATGCTGAAAATGAGACAAGCACCAAAATCTAACACAACCACACTACCAGGTGTTGAGTAGCACATCCCATCTTTTCTACAACAGAGAGAATCAATTTAGCACTGTCTTATCTGGTCTCAGTAGCTGAGACCAAGCTTAGGTACAGCTTTCTGCCACTCCAGTCAGCATGCTTTCATTTTCACTGGCCTTTTCCCCCTTGGCTTTTCAGAAAACATTCCTCTAAGATTAGAGTCAGGTGTTAGCCTGACCTTTTGTCAAATATAACCAGCACCTGGAAAGGCTGTCAGAGAACTGCACCAGTCTTGATGACTTGTTTGAGTTTGTCAGCTTGTTTTCATTGCTATGATGAAACCTGACTTGGCAGAATTGCTGATTGTCAGGTGTCTATGACAGGTCAGGAAGATTTTACCCACACTACTGTGAATAATCTGCCATTCTAAACCCTCCTGAATGCTGCACACAAATAAGCCTCTTTTCAGTCCACATGGCTGAAAACATACCTCAGGCCCTTTTAAAGCAAGGTTTTTTTCCACCTTGTAGGAGAACTGTCTTCTATTCTTCACAATGACATTGCTCTATCAAATCCTCATCACAAGGATAGTGAAAAATTGGCATCTCTTTTGCTTTTGGCATAGCATGTACCTTAGCATATCTTCCAGGAGGATCTGCTCCACGATCTTCCCCAGCATAAAGGTGAGGTTCACCAGTTCCCCAGTCCCCAGACCTGACCTGTCAATATGAGGGTAGGGATATGATTGCCTCCAAGCTCTTCCTGGCCCAACACTGTAATCATGCTCCAGGAGAGATCTGAGTATGGCATGCTGTTTTGATGGTTCAGCATGTACCTGAGCTGAAAGCGGAACAAGCCTGCAGACAGGTCTTGGCTTGCATAGGAGTCTTAAGCACCAAATCAAGTCTTGCACAATCTTATTACTACCACTGTCAAATTCACTAGCCCTTCTTCCCTTCTCCTAGATCAAAATTATAAGGAAGAATTTAAAGGAAAGAAGGATGCCAGGTGAGCAAGCACAAAGAAGTGAAGATATGGCATGCTCTTTCTGTCCCTGTGGCCTACTCAACCCCACCTGCAGCTGCAAGCGTCACTGCACACCATTCTGGAACAGCAGAGGGGCCCAGTGCTGAAGGCTGCAATCATTGGCTCCACAGATTTTTAATACTTCCTTTCCCTGAATTTCACACTAGAATTGCTTTCTTTTCACTTGCCATGAAACCTACTGAGAAACCATGGGTCCCATCTGGAGAGTGACTGTGCAAGTATTCTTTATTTGATACGGTGTATATTATTTTCTGCAGCAGAAAAGTGTAAGAAAAAGAAACATTAGTAACATACAGGCTTAATTGAGATCTAATAGCCAAGGTCAGTGCTCAGCCCAGAATAGATAGCAGAAGCCTCCTGTGATATATTTTTGTGATGAGAGGTTCATAGCACACAGACTGATCTATTATTGGGTTTCACTATGAAAAATTTAGCTACCTCCTGGAATATACTCAAATCTATTTTGCATCATTTCCTTGCTTTTTCATTTAAAAATATCTTTCCAATGAGACCTCATGACCATGCAAATTAGCAAGTCTGTGCTGTGTGGAAAGATTGCTGCACCTCCAGTGAAGTGCAGCTATTTGTTCTTTTGCCAGCCCTCTGCAAGATGACAATATCTGTTTGTCAGTGTCTAGAATGCTTTTCTGTGATTTAAACAAAAACCTTTACAGGGAAAATACGAGTATTGAAGGGAAGATGCTGCATGGGCTCATCAGCAAGGAAAAGGACCAGACCTTTGCCTTGAGCTCTGTTCTGCATGTCTGCAAAATACCAGTGCAGCAGAAGTGACACGAGGACCCACTTGCTGGTCTACAGCACCTCCCTGGTTTCCTGTGGTTTCAGCCTACAGGACCAGCGTGACCATCCGCTTGGTTTCTTCTTTCCAGCTTTTGCATATGGGTCTGTGCAGGATGCATCAGTGTTCCTCCCCCAACCAAGCATCTCCAAACCTTTTTAGTCCACAAAGCCTTTCCTCCTTCAAGTTTTCCCCACAGACCACAAAGTAACCTTCTCCCCAAACCTCTGAGAACACAGGAGAGATATGGTTTATAATAGCCTCAAAGAGCACTGAGAACTAGAGAACTGGTGAAAGAAATAAGGCTTCTGAAGATGAAAGGAGTAAGGTCTCTGAAGATGAAATATAGAAGTCTCTGAGGAACACACCTTAGCACCTGTGGTACCTGAAAGACGCAGCTGTACTTTCTTTGCCAGGAAAACAGCATAGGACATTATTTGATCCTACAGAGTAAAAACACAGAACATGTTCCACGTGGGCACTAAAAATAAGTGTGAATACACTAGGTGCAAAAAGGTTTTATGTTCTGGTGCACATTTGTCTTCTGTTTGTCCTTGGAGTCTTGCAGTACCTATTGCTGGTGAGCTCCAAGCTCCTGGTGGCACCAGGATTGGAGGTGCTCACTGTGATGCTCCCTGGAGCACCTCTTGTAGCACAGGTGCAATGTTCTCCAACACCCATCTCTCTGCATGCATGCACTTTGTGCCTAAGGGCTGGCAGCTGGCTCACACTCTTGAGGACAGCTCTTGAGGACACTCAGTGGGCACACAGTGCAAGAACCATACTGCGTCACAGTAATTCAAACCACAGCCCTCCTGTCTTTGCACTGCAATAGTGACCAGTGTAGGAAGTATCCAGACAGTGGCCCCCTTCTACTGAAAGATGAAGTGTGCAGAAACCACCCCATATCCCAGTGTTTACAACTCTCCCAGTCTGGAGATGGGGCAGCATGGTCCTCACCCTTTCTGAAAAGCAGGAGAGTTTGGGGGTTTCGGAGCAATGCACAAACATTATTGCCTGGAAACCTGGCATCTGTCAGGGAGAGGAGTGCGGTCGCCATGGTAATTCTTCGCCTCATTTAACTGCAAAGTGACCCCGTGTGGTAATTTGTAGCCATTCCCAGCCCAGCAACCCCCTGACCGCGGCCCACAGCTACACAACCCATCCCCTGCCAGGCAACACCGCTGCCGCAGATGATACACAACATGTATGTGCTGAGCAATTCACACTCCTTCAGCTCTCTCCCCCTCACATCACCTATGCCGCTAAATAACCACCCAGTCCCTGCTCCTACTACTACAGGTCCCTCTACTGCACAGGCATAAGGTGCTTTGGGAGCACAAGATCAACACATGCTCAGCCAGGCACCAAAAGTTGCACCCACCCTGTCTCCCCCAGACTTGCCACCACACTTGCCTACAGGTCTTGTACAATTAATTCTTAGATGCATTTTGTTTTCATGCTGTGGTACAAACAATGAATAAATTCAGCTCTGTCCTATTTGTTTTCCTTTGTTTCTGCCTCTGACAAAAAAAAATGCTCCTGAGAAGCAGATCTATAAGGAGAAGCTGGGGTGCCTCTCTGCAGAGCCAGCTCATGGGAAGCTGGTGATCAGGTCACTTAGTGCTCCTGACTGGACTCTGCTGCTCACATTTCTTGGCAGGTAACTACAGGAAATGACCCGGTACTGTTTCTCCTCAAAGCACCCTGTAGGTCTCTGCAGGATCTCCAGGAGGCAAGGAGAAATTCCTCAGCTACATACATGACAGCTCCAGCTAGCCGGGTCCATGGGAGTCAGCAGGCACAGACTTGGTGAAGCCTCAAGTTCCCATATTGCATGGTGTAAGTGCCCTTTTCTACCTTGTGCAGTGGTGAGTTTTAACAAGTCTGTAGCAAAGACACACAGGCCCAGGGAGGGCCTCTCACTGAGGGTAAGAGTCACCTGAGCCTGACAGGGTTGCTAACAACCAAGACCCACTTGTTACTGCTACACAGGTTGTATGCTCTATACATGTGGCCTACAAAATGCTATTCAAACTGCTTCAGGCAAAACATCTCCTTTAGAGAGCTAGCAGGGTTGCCTCCCCATATCCTTTTGGACCTTCATTCCTCCTCATAAATCTTTCAAGCTTGCTGACTTCAGGTCTCTTTCTCTCAAAGTCCCCTGTCCTTCCTAAAAGCACCTTGATGTCACCATCCTCAAGCCCAAATGCCCCAATCTCAGTATGATCCAGCTACCACAACCAGACAACTGTGTATGTGTGAGGCGAAAACTGAAACGATATTTCCCCACCTGACTGTCCATCATTTCTGGACAAGACATTTCCAATTCTCTCAGGACTGGTCAGGGTTGCAAATCCTATCCTCCCCTATCTCCAGTAAGTGACGATTCACTTTCCCACCCTTGCCCCCCTCTCACCCCATCCCCATCACGGCTACCTGCACATTTGACTGTGGCTGAGCTCACATGCCTCCAGAGGCAATGGCCTGGGTTTTAGCCCTGCAGAGGAGGTGGGACCCAGGCGGATCCATGGTTCTTGCAGGGCCCACAGCCAACACAGCTGGGGTTGCTCCAGCCTAGAGAAACTCCCTAATGCCTGAGCACACACTTCCCTCTTATGGCCATGCCCGATACAGCAACCACTCAGGCCTGCAGCATCTTCACTGGAGAAGTGATTTTCCTATGAATATTTATGAATTTCATACGGATTTACACCTATGAAATATTTCCCATCGTTTCCTCTTACACTTGTTGGACACAGACATGTCTCCCTTGCACTCGAGGCTTGAGCACAGCATGAGCTTTGCAGCCCTGTCTGGCTGTGAGCAGTGTGAGTGGGAAAGACAGGAGTACCCAGTCCTGCCTGCAGCATCACACTGTCTCTCTGATGGAAGCCCAAGTATCAATCCCTGGTCCTGGGGTAGATTTCTCCTCTTGGTACTGCACAGCCTCTAACATTTTTCATCTCCTCAAATTAAGTATGACTTTTACTTACTTTGACTTTGAAGGGAAAGTTTTTAACTACCTAGTTATGGGTGATTAAGGACTCTGTTCAATTTCTCCCTTGCCCCATTCTACTGTATGGCAAAGTCTCTCTCTCTTCTATCTATAGCAATATCCTTGCCAAAGGGAGAGACAGCAACCTTGTTTTCCTGTACTGACCTTTTTCTCTGGACTGAACTTCAAGCTATTTTTGTGCTCCCATCACCCCAATACCAGATTTTGTAATTCAAAAGCAGTTTGCTGTACATTTCCCCTTATGTCTAATCCATGGCCACCTTCCTCCAGCCACCAAGTCCGTTCAGTTCACAAACCAGAAGAAAATTTTCCATGGGATGATTTCCTGTTGGATGAGTTGAAGTGACTTGCTCTGCAAGTAGAAAATTGAGCACTTAAAAAAAAAAAAGCTCCTTTAGCCATGTCTGTTCCCAACTTGTCTATCTTCTTCCTTCACTCCTTTTTTTCTAAAGAGATTTTTCTTATTCTTTGCAATAAGAACCTTCAAAACTGTGCTTGGTACTTGAAAGATAACAAATTGCTCCTTCCTTCCTCTCCAAGCTAAGGTTTGGTCACTGCTCAGGTGCTGTCCTCACTGTCTCTTTTCTCTACAGTAAGCTTTCTTCTCACGTGCCACCTTTGTAATAGCATCAGTACAGGATGAAATGGAAACTATCAACAAAGAAATTTTCAAGGGAATACCACTTTTAGTTCTGTTCTTCTCACAGGAAGAGGTGAACAAGGAGGAACCTGTCCAGTCTCCTGCAGTACTAACAGCACTGGCAGCAGCAGTAGCAGTTATGTGGCCCTTGAAGTCAGCCACAGCAGCTTGATCATGCTCTGCTGGGCCCCGGGGCCTTTACCAGAGTTTCTCAGAGCACTCCACAGACACTGATAAAGTGAGGCCACATATGCTCTGAAGCCGTTTGCCAGGGTTCTGATGGGAAGAGGGTAACTTCCATAGTGCCAATAGGTAGGTGCAAATCCTCAAAAGTATTTAAGCACCTAGGAATAAGTTAGAAATTAAAATACTATGGGCTTTGAGGTCCTAATGAGGATGTAGTTATATTGGTATTCAATGTTTTTGCTGATATAGCTGATGGTGCTCGGTAAAGTTCTGCTCAAAAAAGAGCCTCATTCTGCTGACATAAGCTGCCTGCACACAAGGAGGGCTTCACTGCTACAACTCTGCTGCTACAGCGATATCACATGCATTTACATGTAAATTAGGGCTTTGTTTATACGGCACAGATGCAGCCTTTCACTTCCTCCTGGATGGGGAGGGGGGGCAGGGAGAGTTATGGTCTCACTACTCTCATTTTATGGACTGAGAAAGCAAGGCACAAACAAAATGAACTCACTAGTTCAGTATCACCCAACATGGGTGTCAAAAAAGGCAGAGATCCTGATCATAGTTTACCACCATGGGACTGTTTTTTTAGTGTAGACAGGGGGACACATGTGAGTCATCACTTGGGTCATAGGAGCCTCATCATTATGTGAGGTCAAATTCTCAATGTGTTTGAGTTTGAGATGGAGGCGTTAGGAATGAATGCACCAGGGAGCCCTGAACATAGGGCATGGGGGCCTGTTTAGATGCACAGCCAGAAACTAAGTGAACCTGAGACCTAACATTTCTACTGCACTGCTCCTCCGCTCACCAACATGAGCGGCAACAGGCATGGGTGACAACGAATGTCCATGGAGGATGGAGATGAAAGCAGAAGCACCACAAGTGATTTAACTACACACCACAGGAACCACAGATGAGATCAGAAGCTACAGAGTGCTTCTGATGTAGCACTTGCTTTCAACTACTGCTGCCCAAGTAAATACACACTGACTGCACCTCCATTCTGACAATACTCCTGTATCTTGACATCAGACTCTGTCAGGCCGTATTTCCATTTACAAAAGCCAACATAAACCAAGAACGATGAAATAACTGATCACATCTCTGCCATTCATTCCCTAACACGCCTCTGCATTCCCAGACGCTGCTGTGCTAAACCATGGATCTGCTATGGATACAAAGTGAATCGCATGGAACGACCAAACTAATAATTCTTCTGGCAAGGTTAACTTGTATCAGCCTCTCTCAATGGCAAATACAATGTTCCTAGAGGTACAGCCTTCGTTGGCCCAACAGTGCCAGTAAGGAACCTAAAAGACACAAAACCCCACAGTTCCACTGTGATAGCATAAACAAAATTCAGGCTCCAGAAGAAGCAGGTGGTGTCATGTGAAAAGGGGAGATTTCCTCAACTTAGTGTGGGGAGATTTACCTGACCCTTAGTGTTTGATTTGTCTGTCAACACCCCAGGAGGTCGAGATCCTTGTGCCTGACCAGTCTGCCCAAGTCCTGTTAGAGGGACCCTTCAGTGAGCAGTCCAGCTGGATCCGAGGGTGGTTCCACCAACTTAGTCAGGGACACACATCAACAGCAGAAGGGAGACCCCTCAGGGGGTCTTCCTCTTTATTTCAGTACATTACCTGCTGATGGTGACTTCCAGTGCCCATGAAGGACTCTCACTAACAGTTTATGGAATAATACTCTTCATTAATATTAAATTGTGACAGATTAAGGTTTGATAGGTGCTGGTGATAGTATCTGACTGCAAAAACATATTCAAAGCAGTGCACAGATAAGGTCTAATCCCCAATGAAATATTCAGCATGCAGAGTTTGATTCTTACCCAATAGGCATCTCCACAGGAGAGAAGGCAGGTTCAGCCCGTTGACTGATCCCAGCAGTTATGATGGAGTCTTTCCTAACTTCTCCCCCACTCTCAACTACTCTACCACTCTACACTTAGGTGGAGCTTGAAAGACTCCAGTCATACATACCTCTGTTACTGATTGGTGTAAAATTCTCTCACTTTGTTTTTAAAGATACAGTCAAAAATACAGAGCACATTCCCAGTGAGGGGTGGTCATACCTTGGGGGCAGGTAACTTTGGGGTGGAGGTGTGTGTTACTATTACAATTAGGCGATAATGAATGAAGTTCAGCCAAGGAGAACGATTTCACCACAGCTGTTGGCTCAGCAGCAGGACTCCCATCTCCCTTAGCTGACAGCTGTAATGCAGTTTCTCAGCTGCAAAGTGCCGTCGAGTTCCCCTCTGTGCAAGGATTTCAACAGAGCCCACATGAGGTGTCTCCACTACACCCTCCATTCCAACCCCCTTAGCAGGTGCTATGGTTGCAGACTGTGGGTGTGGGGAACCATTATGGAATAGGTGTTGAACATGCCAACTGCATTCCATCCAGGGAGCAGTAACTCGGTTTTACTCTATAATCTCCACACCATTATAAGCTCTGTTAGGCTGTGAATATAACCTCTCAGTTTCCTGATATTACCCCCAGTCATCCTTCCACAGCTGGGTGAAATGTAGTGAAAGTGGATGGATATTACTGCTGGCCTTAAGCTGGCTATAAGATACAGTCTAATTCCATTGCAGAGAAACAGCCATCTCCATTCCAAAACGCTGCACAAGTCACTGCCCAAAGGAGGGCCAAATATCCAGAAAATTGAACTGAGGAGGGTCGGATGGGAACAGATATGACTTTCTAAGTACTGTTTTGTACAGAAGTCTCAGGGAGAAGGGACATAAGTAAAAACAGATAAAGCATATGAAGCTGCAGATGAAGCTAGGACAATCTTGGTAGTCAGCCCTGACTAAAGCCTAGAGAAAAACAGCTCTTTGGTATGGTCTGAAAAAAGGTCTGGTGGTGCATGCACCCTTCCTCTCCACCTCTGGATGCACTGTGGTCTGAGAAATGCTCATTATGTCTCAGCCTTAATGAACAGCACTCAGTTCCTCTTGAGCTTATCAGAAACACTGTCTGCTCCCAGGAACTCATGCTGTCTAATGAGCTCCTGCTTTTTAGCAAACAGCCTTGGAAACTTACTTTTCTTGCCTGAGTAACAACCCAAGTGGAACTTTTCTCTGGAAGTTTGATAGCAAAACCAACCAGAATTGCAGCCAGGATGGAAAATTACTATGGCTAAAGCCAACTCTCTTGTGACCCTACGAAGAGCAGTCCTAAGTGAGACCCTTTGAGCTCTCCAGGACTGCAGTGGGCTGTGACCAGCAATCTCCTTCTGAGTGGGGTGTCTCTCAGAGCTCACAAACTTTCAAGTCTGATATACTTGGATGACTGCTGCTGATCACCAACAATGGAGCTGAAATCTCCACTCCTTGAAGCTCAACCCTTTGCTCATTGAAATTATGCAAAGGCATCCAACATGAGTATTTCACTGAATGAGGGGAATTGTTCACAGGTGTATACCTTGTACATACTGCTTTAGGTCTGTGTGCGTGCAAGTGTGAATATACAATACCAAATGTACTATGAATGTTGTTCTCCTAGATTCGTAAGTACTTTACATTCATAAATAAGTTAGGTATGTGAGTCATTGTTGTGCTATAGTAAATTCTATAGAACATTTTGTTAAATTGTTTAGATTAAGTTATCAGTTCAGTGCAGTTAAGTTTAAACCATTGGTTAAACCTCGGACTAAGTTTGGTAAGGGTGTCTGCTCTGAACTTTATGACTCAACAGGAAGGTCTCTCTTATTTGTTTTTATTCTTACCATTTTTCTGTCTCCAGCCTCCATGTAGATAATTTTTTGTTGGTTTAGACTGATTGATTTTTACATCTTGGTCTGATTTTTCTCTGTGTGCTTTAACCACCTAGTTAGTAGTAGAGTAAAACTTGCCAGTGAACTTTGTTGAGCTTTCACTGTATATTAAACCTGCTTTTGCTGATACTTTCACCAGTGATTCTTTGAGTGACCTAAAACACACTTTTGTGACAGAAGGCTGGAGCCATGAGCAAGGAAATAGTGTCCTACTGCTTGATTTCACCATTAGAAATATAACCTTATACATATTTTGTAAATAATTTTTAAAAAGGTAAATACAGTTATCTGCTTCTCTCGTAATAAAGGATTAAAATTTTGTCACTTATATGGATGTATTAAAAGGCATAACTAGAGGGGGTTAAATTAGTCTGTCGTTTATTCCCTTTGCCACTCTGCAATCCCTCCCTGTTCTGCTGGTCAACACCCTGATCCTACAGGGTGTTGGATGATATCCAACAGATATCATCCCCTCTGTTCTCCTGTTGCTCATCAGACCCATGCTCATACATATTTTTCAGTCCCTGCTGTATCCTCTCTGATCTCTTGAACCTCCAATCATAAACTTGCTGTCCTGACTCCTTTCCCATTTCAGAACAAAAACATTACGCAAGTCTTGTTGGCTAGCCTGGATTCTCCAGGCAAACAGACTGAACAGCAAACAGTTCACTGTGTTTAGAAATTCTGGTCTAAGTCAGTACCCAAAGACAGGTTCAGTCAAGGCTGCATTGTAAAAAAGAGGAGAAAGAAGTCTGAACAGTGTTTTTAGTATTACATAGCTTTAAAGGTTAAAATATTTCCAGAATAGTATTATTTTCCAAGCCAGTGAAACAGAACCAGGAACAGCAGAAAGTGTTAAGGACAGGGAGGGTCTCTCCTGGAGCAGAAACATGATTCTCAGCACAGCTATATTTGAACCAACTAACTCCATTGTTTAGAAATATGTACCTGCCTACCCTTGCTTCCACCAGAAAGAAGCAAAATGCTGTGGGCATTGAGGGTTTACCTTTACTTATAAAGATATGATGAGGACAAATGATGGTCATTCCTACACGAGGCTAGCCAACCTTCCAAGCATTGCATCTCCATCTTTCCATGAAGTTTAGCTAGGGGCTTACCAAGTTTTCCTGAGCACCCTCATAACTATCTACTTTCTTCAAGGCTATGAGGTTCCCCAAAGAGCTTTCCACATTTTTGCTAATTCTTCACTTATGCTACAGGCTACTCTGAGAGGAAACTCTGAGAGTCTACATTCTTAAGGTGCATTCTGCCATTCAGACCCAAGCTTAAAGCCAAGGTTCCCTGCTGCCCTGGAGGCATTTTGCAGCACAGTCCCTGCACTTTCAGTGCTAGGCTGCTGTAACCATGACAGAAATGCAGGACAGTAACAACACTCACCTCACAGCACTGCATTGGCCTGGTCAAACTGCAGTCTTTTCAACTACACCTTCAGCACACATTTCGTGCTTACTTCAGCCTGCACCTGGAGACCGTACAAGAAGAGGAAAGACATCTGAAGAATGTAGACTGTTCCCTCTCAGAGTAGACTGTCTGCTGTTATCTGCCTTGAATGTAATGGCTGAGCCACTGCTTATTCTGCCTCTGAATTGCAAATATAAAAGTCAAAGGCTTAGGTTTATTTCTGACTACAGATGCCTTGTGAGCTTCCATCAAGACTCTCTGCATATCTGGCATCATTCAGACATCCAGTTTTGTGTCAGTTTTCAGTTCTCCCTTTTCTCAAGGGAAATTCTTCTACTCAGTCATATCTCTGATGAGTTCCAATGATCTCTTACCAGTGCAGAAGGCCCTTGTTCTCTCACTTTAGGACATTGGAGCGGAAAATTTTTCTGCTACTTTGTCCCTATGTGTGGTAGGTTGAAAACATGGTTGATGGATAAGTTCCTAACCCAATGAGAGGGCTGGTAATGCCTCTGCAATCACATATTTAAGGAAGGCAAGTGTGGGAAGTTCCTCTTTAGTTCTGGCCTCGAGGGCTGAGGGGTGGTTGGAGGCGGAGGGCCCCAGGCCCAGACTCATGCCAAGACCCTTTTTCCCCACACCTTGACCCCTCGGCACAGCGGCAGCGCGGGACTGGCCCTCTCCCCCAGGGGGGAGCTGTCCTGACTCCGCACACAGCCTGTAACCAAGACCATGTGGCCCAGATGGTCTGAAGTCGCCGAGACCCTGCACGGATCCGGTGAGGTTGGTGGGGCATCCCTGCATCCAGCACAGCTCACGCCGAAACTGAAGGAACACCACATGCCACAGCCAACAAAGACACCCTTTCCTTCAAGTCAGTGAGGAAGAAAGATAAAGTAAAGTCACATGGGACGAAGCTGAACATGGCAACTCCAAGGTCAGAAACAGAGGGGAAGGGCGAGACCATGTGGGATGGAAGCTCACTGATGGCAGGAAAAGAGGGTGGTCGCACTTCTGGTGCGGAGCTTAAAAATCCTTCTTGCAAGCTGTAGAAAAAACTTTAATCTATTTGAAAAAAAGTACGTTGGGGGTATGGGAAATTCTTGTGCAGCCATTGATTTTAAAGAGAGGCCCACGCCAGGCCTTGTGGCCTCCTACAGGAGTTGTGAGTTGTTATAGATTCGAAGCAGAGAATCTTTGCTTTCAAGCTGAGGTAACTCATTCTTGAAACACTAAAATGCCATGCCTTTTTTTTTTTTCTGTGGCCCATGACTTGGCAATGTGGGAAGACTGTGATGTTTTAATGGGAAAGATACCTTTTTCACTTCAATAGATTGTTTTCCAGGTGAACTGTTGGTTTATGAAGATTCTATGGCACAGCAGAAGAACGTCTTTTCCTTAAGCATAAAAAGACTTTAAACAGTGCAACTGACCAAATTCCATGTTTTGTTTTTTCCACTTGTTAGAGGTTTGTGGTAAAGAGGGAGGTACTGGGAAAGAAAGGTGTTTGAAGGTTTGCTTTGATTCTTATAATTTATTTTTTCACTTTTCATTCTGTTAGTAATAAACTTTTTTTATATTGCAACTGTTAAAGTGTGGATCTGTTTTGCCCTGATGTTCCTTTCCATTTTCCTCAATAAATCCATATTCCCCTTATATATATAACTAGATTTCGTGTGCTTGGCGCTTAACTGCGTTCAAACCACAACACAGTGGCTACCCAATGGCTCCTTCCTGAACTTGCCCTTTTACCATCTTCAAAGTTCACAACTCTCCTCTCTGATGCCCAAACCTGCAGATGGTTACAACAGTACTCATAGACCAGTGATGTGTTGACATGAGCCTGCTGAGCAACAATCCCTGCCTGTCTTGACTTGTTACTTATGGTCTACTCTTCCTTTTGACTCATTAATTTTTTGATTCAGTCCTTTGCTTTGTTCAGTTGGCAGAGTAAGGCAGTTTGCTCTGCCAGTTCTCTGGAATAGTATCCATGAAACTTAAAACGTAACTTTAACCTGGAATTTGCTCTTCAGATTTTGTTTGGCTTTATTTTACAACTGTCTAGTCCAGAGGCACAAGCTGCAGCCACCTGTGTATACAGACGTCTTGAGCAGCACACAGAGCCATATCAGATTTGCCTACAGGTGTGATTCCAGGAGCTCTGTGGGATGTGTTTGGCAGTAGCTGTGCCCTGGCATGGCATCCCCATGCTGGGACTTGTCTCCATGGCTATCTTGGACTCTTCTGTCATTGCAACCCCAGTGTGAGCATGGCCTTCCGTGTCCCTAGCACTGTGGTGGAAGGGACCAGATGCCCCTCAAACACCAGGTTATGCTGGCCCCATGCTCAGGGCAGGGTGAGGTCAGGGAAGCACTGCAGCTGCTGTGTGAGACTGCACAGTCCTGCACGAGGTAACCAGTAGCTCCTGTAACATTATTTACGTTTCCTAAACCAAAACTGAAACCATCACATTCTAAGGGTTCATGTTAGTTGGGTTCAAGGACAGATGAAGTGACCAGTCTTTGTGCTTCAATAGATAACATGGCAGTGAGATCCAGTGCCTGCCAGGCGAAGCAGCTTACCCTCTCTAGAAGGCAATAGCAGGTGAAACTCCTCCCTGTGCAGGTGGGCAGGGAGTGGAGGGTGCTGCCCTACATATGCCCTGAAAGTGTAGACAGATGGACCATCAGCACCCTATGCCAAAAACCAGTCAGTATAATTAAAAATGTTCTGTTCAAAGGGAGAGGAGACAGGAGGAAAAACGCTTATAGCCAACTATGGCAATGATGGAAAAAGTCCTTCAAAAAGTTCTACAGTATGTGGTTCTCTAATACACTTCTCTCTTTCTTGCTAATTTTTTTTCATTATATTTATTAGTTTCATCACAGGTAACTTCGACTCTGCAAAAGCCCTCCTCTGCTCATCCAGAAATCAATCACCTGTGCCTCTTCCCCACCAGTGCTCCTCACTGCATCTACACCGAAGCCAGTCCACTGGCACAAGCACTCAAGTGCTAAACAGGGGTGTTTGCTGCTTTGATCCCAAGGTCTTTCCTAGTAACACCAGTCTCACACATGGTCCCAAGCTGCAGCACAAGAGATGGGACATGGCCCAGCCCCTCTCTCACTGCATATCAAAACCAGGCAAAGAAAGCTTATTGCTGAGGCAGGTCCATACCTGCTTCAGTGGCAGTCCCGACATGGGAGTGGCCGCAGACAGCAAGGAAAGGAACAAGGCCAAACACGCAGCTCGCACTTATTACCCTGAGACTGTGTTTGTACCCTTCATTACAAAAAGCCCTCTTGTCCAAAGGTGACATGAAGCACACTGAGCATGCACTGCTGCCTAAAAATAGGCTGAAACCAGGCTGTGAAGCTTTCCTGTCTTCCTGAGAGAAGAAAAATGTCTGCCTTTCACAGAAGCAATTCACTTGTTAGGTACTGCATGTTCATACCAAATTTGCAATAAGATCCATGACAAATGCTCTAAGAGATGACTATAATACATAACTATCAATAGTAGCAAATCAGAGAGAAAATGATGTGACCATTCCTTTAATTCTTCTGCTTGAACCTGATAACTCTTTGTTTTTTCCCCGTTGCTGAGAAAAACCACAGCCCTTCCCTCTAAATTACACCAGAGAAATTAAAGGTCACAATCCTCCATCTTTTCAGTGTGTGATTAAACACGTCAGGCTGTTTCCTTTCTGGCAATTACACTCCTGCCGCTCGAGAACCGCTCCCCACTCCCTCACCAGGATGCATACAGGTGTTTAACAGTGCACAAATACAGACGGTTTGGGGTTTCCTTCTGGCCTTGTCTGCATGATGCTTGCTCACCCAAACTGTACTGAGATTGGTAACACCCCCGAACTAAACACAGCATTTAGTTTATCTGCTCTTTGTACGAAGTACAACTTTCCAAACCCCCTCAGAAAACGCGTTTGTACATAAACCTAGTAGGGTTTTAAAACAGAGCCGTGGGCAGAGCGAACAGCCAGACAGCTCCAGCTGTCGGGGGCGATACAGGCCAGTAGTGTGGCCAGGCTCATGCCAGTGTTCAGCCCAAGTGTACATCCTATTGGATTAAGCTCTGCCCGAGGCTGGTCTGCAGGGTTCCCTGCAAAGGCCTTCGATGTTCTCGCGAACTCCGGCGAGGATACATCTCTCCCGAGCTGCTGGCAAGGGCATTACAGTAACTACGTCTGATCTCCTAAACGCTTTCCGGAGCCCTCACTCGGGGTTCTCCGTCGGCTCCGACGGATGATTGCATCAGGACACAGCCCGAGGCGTCCTGGGACAGCCCT
Source organism: Erpornis zantholeuca (assembly GCA_013400515.1). NCBI lineage: Eukaryota > Metazoa > Chordata > Aves > Passeriformes > Timaliidae > Erpornis > Erpornis zantholeuca. The sequence goes on from VZTN01020401.1 coordinate 40,951, forward strand.
CCAGGCCTCGGAAGAACTGCTTCGTTCATGAGCTCCCTCAAGACGAAGCAGCGAGGGGCTCCCCGCTGCCTCGCCCCGATCCGGCCCTCTCCCTGCTCCAGCCACCGGCGTGCCCGAGGCAGAGCTGCTGATTTCCCGGCGTGGATGGTGACGGCAGCAGCAGCACCAACCCGCACCGCTCTGGGCCCCTCCCCACCGCGTGCGGGAACGCGCTCACGAGGGCTCCGGGCCCCTCCCGGAGCGGGACGAGGAGGGCGAGGCAGCTCCACGCGGCCGCGGCCCTGTCCCTGTGGCCATGCCCGCCCCGGAAGGTCCGCTGCCACCGGCACCATACGCCCCCCGGGCCCGGCCAGC
>VZTN01020411.1:2878-17333 GCA_013400515.1 Erpornis zantholeuca
TCTACAGTTTTGCACGAATGCTTTTCTGTCTTGTGGATGTTCCAGATGTGCATCTGGAGCACAGCAGCCTCTCTCTGCAGTGGACTGAGAATGTCACCTCTCCAGGCTACAGTCTTGTTCATTTGGGGCTTTCTGATGGAAATGGCAGCCACCATATCTGAACACATGACATTAGAGCTAGCTGGAATCACAAATTTTGTCCCAAGGCAATTCTAGTCTTTTGACATTTGTTTTCTGTCTTTCTTACTAGATTAGACCTCCTCTATCACACTGGTTTCATTTACCCTGCAGTGCCTCATGGAAGATGTAGTTCAGACAGGTGTCTCACCACCAGAAAATGTGCTGGATATTCCATTTGCTTGCATGACTTTTGTACCAGATTAATTATATAAGTTTTCATAGAGCTATTCCTTATTTGTGCCTGTGTAAGCAAGACAACCTTAAGCAGATATGTCAAATTGTGTGATTCAGTAACAACAATCACAATTTGTTGTGATTCAAAAACAACACCTTATTTCATAATTAGAGCATTGTTTGGTTGTTTTTTTTTCAAGAATATTTCCTTTTTCAAGAATATTCCTTTCCTTATTTAAGAACTGAGAGATTTATGTGAAATCACAGGTTTTATTTTCATTGATAATGAAATTTGTTTCCAGAATTCCCCATCTTCGTTGCTTCAGTATAGAAAATAAAAAGGATCCTTGGCTGGAGTAAGGAAAGACATGGCTTTGGAAACAACAGTAATGTAATAATATAATATTTTGTTTATTTTGCTCCTGCCCAGCTGATGGGTGGTACTTAAGGGTATTCTGGTTTTTAAGCAGGGTTCTTCTGGTTTTCACTGTTTAAAATGATTATGGAAACAAAATTGTTTGTTGCAGATTTTTTATTATTTCTGGAAAAACATTCACATTTTCCCTGAATATATTATACTCTTGTATATGCAGTTTATTTGTTCGGAAAAATAAATAGTAGACTACCCTGTCATATTGCTTTTCCATGTCAGTTCACTAAAGCTATAATGTTCCTTGAAAGCGTTAAAATATTTGCTGTTTTGTGGATAATGAAAGCAACCTCATACAGAACTCCTGTCCATTTAAACTCTAGGAACCATATTTCTTCATCCATTGTAATGCTTTTGTTTCGAGTCCAACAAATGACAAGTATAGTTTTCATTATTCATTTATCTTCATTGATTAGTTGTGTATTTTCATTTCTCTTCTCTTTGTCATTGGAATTTTTTTATTTTTTATTTTAATACATGGCTCATATCCAGTAGCTAAGTGATAGGAATTTCCAAACTGGAAATGTGTTTTATAGCAAAACCTGCAGAGGTCCTTTCTTGCCTTTATGTGTTGTTTACATGGGTCCTATTTTCAGCCTTTTTCCTTTTACATGGGAAGTGATACCTAGTATTTATGTTTTTCTGCAGTCCTCAGCAAGAATAAATCATTCTGCCTTCATTTCCTTTCTTTTTCTCAGAAGAGCATGGGCAGAAAAACCTGCTTCTAGACTTCTAGGCAAGGGATACATAGAAGAAGTACCTGTCTAGTGGAAAATCCATGCAAGCTTGCTTCCTTCTCCTGACACAGGCACCTCTGAGATGTGTCTGTTGATGGGGGAGTGTGGAAGGTCTCTGTCCTGGCATCAATAGGCCCTGCAAGCACCAAGTTAAAATAGGAGTACCTTATCCAGCAGGCCCTCCCTGCTTTCTGTTCCAGATAGCTTTTCAGTCATTTTGAGTTGTGTCTGCTTCTATCATAGCTAGATTTTGACTTGTCAGTCTATGTCTAGTAGTAAAGTCAAGCAGCACTAATGCCAGTCTCCCTTCTCCAGAGCTGTATCTACTGGGCTGGCTTTTATCTGTGACTTTAAGCTCCTCAGGGTTTGTCCCTGATATTCAGTATAATTACATATTTTAAGCACTATGTAACTTTTGGCAGTACCAGCTTATATAACAGAATGCAGAAGAAATATTCTTTTATAGCATTGGTAGTGTGTATTTTTCATGAAGCAGGATGATGTTTCAATTTATTTGTTTGGATTTGTGATAAAGTAAAATCTTATTAGAGACAGCTAAATTATACTGCAATCTCTAGTAAAGCAGACATGCAGTTGATTAAATAATTTACTGCTTTGCCTTTTTCCTATCTTTAATTGAATCTAGCCCATCTCAATTGGACAAACAGGGCTCTTTGAAGTTTTTCCTTTATGTCAGCTTGCATATATGGTCCTATATAACCAGGTTTGAAGCTTGTGTTTGACCATTCTTATAACAGTAATTAAATGAAATATTTTAAAAAGAGCAGTAGAAAGCTTCTTCATTCTTGCTCCAGTACTTTGATGTAAGTCTTGCAGCATGGAACACCACATTTTTCCCCTAATTGCATCTACAAAAGCAATGAAGAATTCCACCAAAGCTATTGGGATCTCTTGTTTACACAAGGTCTATAGGGTTGGGAGAAAGACTTATGTTCAAGATAGGCTGATTTTACAATGAGTAAAGCAACTGAAAAGATAATTAAGTTAAAATTTGGTAAGTCTTCCATTAAAATCCCAGGACTTTATGGCCTTCTTTTCTTTGATATTCCAGGTTAAAAGGCAGGTTTTGCTTATTATAGTAAATAAATGAGAGTCCTAGAAGTTGTTTGGGTTTAGTCAGAATGAGCATGACCTCTTACCTGGTAAAAAAAACCCAGAGACATTATAGACAAAGGTGACAAATGGGCAGCAGGAATTGAGAGAAAATAAATGAGATCCACCTTCTTTTATTGATTATCTGGTCTGTATGTAGATCATGCTGGGGGTGCAGTCAGCAGAATCAGCTCTTCTCTGGCTTTCTTGTGTGTGGCATTTGCTCAGAGGTCCAAAACTATGTGGGGATGGTGCACTGCTTTCTGATTTGAGCTGACTCTGCCATTGCGTGTCGTTAATGAACCTTCCAAGAAAGAGAGAAACAAATTGCCGGGGATGGGAGAAGGAGAAAGAAGATGGAATCGTGAACAGTTTGAAAAGCAAAAAATGGACCAGAAGTTTATAGATATCACAGAATAGCTGAAGTCTGGAAGGCATCCCTGAAGATAATCTAGTCTAACTCCCTTTCTCAAAGAGTGATCATCTAAAGAACATTACCCAGGGCCATATTCAGCTGGATTTTTGATGTCTCCAAGGAGATTCCAAGACTTCTCTGGACAACCTGTTCAATTTCCTGACAAACCTGATAAAGATTTTTCTTATGTAAAAAGGGAATTTCCTTTGTGTCAATTTATGTCAATTTGTACTTATTGCCCCTTGTCCTGTGCTCGTTCTGTCTCTGGAAACCACTGACAAGAGTCTACTTTTTTCTTCTTACTCTTTCTCATCACTTATTTATGCACAGTGATGAGGTCCTTCCTGAAACTTTTTTTCTCTAGGCTGAACAGTTCCTGATGTCTGAATTTATGTGCCCTACAGTAATCTTCATGACCCTTTGCTGAACTTCCTTCCATGTGTCTACGTCTCCTTTGTATTGGAGAGTCCAGAACGGGACACTGTAACTCACAACATGATGGCAAATGTATTCAAAGTGTGGAAATGGGAATCTCAAAAGAAGAGGCAGCATCAGAGGAAGGGTTGCTGCACCTAAGTGAGGAACAGCCTAGCCTAGTGATCCCCTATATCCACGTTGTCCTAAGCAGTGCTGACTCAGGTGGTTTTGCACCTTCAGCGGAAGTTTTGTGCAAAGAAGATTTTTATTTATTTTTAAATCCTGAACCCTCCAAAACTACAGAGAAAATACCAAGAGTAAACAAGAAGGAGTACTCTTTAGTGCTCTTGTCTTTTTTTCTTCATCCAAGAATGGTTTCCACACATTTATATGAATGCAATGTGGAGTTTGTGACAGGAAGCAGAATTAGAAGAATGAGGAAATGTCTCTTAAGATATTCCATAGGTGTATTTTGAGTCTCTCATGCTGGCTCTGAGAAAGTGCAATGTGAGTTGAGCTGAGTCCAAAATATCTGCGTCTATTGACAGAATGCTGAGTTTGATCTGATGTATTTCATTATCTCGGGAGGGCTTTTTTAATTCAGGCTTAGCTCCATGTAAAGCTGGTTCGTCTTGGTTAGCTCATAGTGTGGGCAGAACAAACTCATTATCTCCTGTAATGTGCTGTGTAGACTCCTGTGGGCTGCTGCCAGAAAGGCTATAATCTGCTGTGGAAGCTGTTGGCTTGGAAAAGGCAGGCATGAAGGCCAGAGTGAAGCCTGAGTGAAGTGAGCGAGCAAGTACAGCACTCAGAATTCATGACTTTAAATCCCAAGGCAGGTAACAAAAGAGGAGGAAAGGTAACATTTTCTTGGGGTTTGTAGAGAGGTCAAATGGGGTGTAAATAGACATAATCCAGAACTGTGTAAAGGTTGAACAAGGCAGAGACAGCGCTTTGAATGTAAGTCTAAGAAGGTAGAGAAGACAGGTTGATGGCAGCAGGGAGAGCTTTAGGAAAAGTGTCAATCAGGTTTTCAGAGACAGACAAGTGGGCAAATAAATGGAAGCAATATATACCATTACATAAAAGAGTATACTTAATATGCTTTTAAGAAGGAAGACTGTCTAAATAGGTGGTTCATGAAGGAATGTCTGATTCTTCTAAACTCAAAAATGTATTGCAATTTGTTTAATTCATAAAGAAGCTGCAGTGAAGCACGGTGCAGTTGATATTTACTCTCTCTCTATTCCTACTTCTTTTAAATCAGAGGGCAAAGACATGAAGATTTTGAAGATTTTTCCAGCTGCAGTTTCTCTCTTTACAGTATAATCAACACACAGCTGCTTTAGAGCATACTTCAGGTTGATCATATGGATTTAGTTCTGCTGATGGCTGCCTGCATGTTTTTATTTGAGAAAGCTTACGCATGTCATTCTGTAATGGTTCCTATTTCCATTTTAGGTCAGTATGCTTATGATGGCAAACTGCTAAAAATGGCTCTACCAGGTGCAGGCATAAGAAACCAAGCAGAAGAATCTCTCATCTCAATATACCCACAAGTTTTCCCCTTGACAGCAGTGTTTCTCTTTTGCAAGATACAAGCCCTGTGTTTCCAAATAAGTTGTCATAACATTCCATAAAAAAAAAAAGATGTTATACTGCAGCAGTATAATTTGTGAGGCTCTTGATCTTTCATAGTGGAAGTCAAATGCCTGTTATATATTTGGAAGGTGACAGGCACTTGAGGTTAGGATGTGCTGTGGATGATCTTAAGACACATTTGTGTAAATGTACCAGGTTACATGGTAACCAACAGCAGTAGTATGGGTGTCCTTATCTGAGACAGATCTGACTGTAAAATGTAGTTCTGACTTTCATGCTGCTTTAGAATAAGCAATAGGTAGCTCAGTTTTCTTTTTATTCCGAGTGGAAATACACAAGTGCATATATGTTCCATAAATTCCACAGACCTGTCATCAGCTTTCACATGCCAATCCACTAGCTGCTTGTGTTTTTGAAATTATTATTATTTTCTTTATATCCAAAAAATCCTTAACGGTTTGTTTTTATTTGGGAGTTGTGTTTTGGTTTATGCTTTCCCTCAAATGGAGAAAAATATTTCACAAATGATCTGGGAATTATTTACAAATATTAGTAATTTATAAAAAATCAACTAGCAGTAAGGCTTAAACCATATATAGCTTATGTGTCCTGCACAGTGTAGGTGAGAAAAAAAAAATAGATGTGTATATGTCATAGAGAAACAGCAAAATGCTTCCTATAGACAAATATTGAAACTTATTTAGAGTAAATTGAAATTTTTGCCTTAGAAATACCTTTGTTTCTGAAGATCTTATACAAATTTGAATATATACTATTATACCATTCTCATCCTTTGTGGTTTACATTTACTTATATTCCACTTTTCTCTCTTCCTTCTTGCCAGAGGAACCTCGGAGGAGTTGTGGCAATTAACAATCTCCCACATTACATGATAGATCACTTTGTTTAAAACTTTTGTACAGCATGTTTTGACCATAGAAATCACCTGCCACAACCCATTTTTTCCCAGAGATCTGAGAGCTTGCATGAACAGTAGCTGGGTGAACTGTGATTGTCAGGTGATCAAATATTCTGAGAGTCTTGAAAGGATGAAATAATGGTGTAACATATGTGGAAATGGAACAGGAGAGAAAACTTGGACTGGTTAGGATTGCATGTAATTGTTAACTTCTGTTAACTCTTTTTTTAAATTATTTTTAAATATTCCTTCACAAGTGCCAGAAATATGTGGCCGTGTGGGATGTGTAGTTTCTCTGAACTACACATTCTTATGTCTTAGAGTTGTCAGTTTTCCTAGACACTTCAGCTGTATCATTTCTGCTCTGCTTTTGCTTAAAAAAATACTGAAGTGTTTCTGGGCTGTATTGTACAATACTACTCAGGAATCATTGGGCTGTTTTCAGAGTTGGGCTTTTTAATTCTATTTATGACATATAGCTGCATATTATTATACTTCAAAAGCAATAGCTGAACATTGCATTATTTTAAAATGACTTTTATCACAAGATTAAAAGAGAGAATCTTACAATTAAAATTCAGATCTCCTCTGTCCTGTTGTGTTTCTGGACTTTTTTGGTCTGCATCTGTACTAAAAACCATACTGTCGAGGTAGCTGGAATTCATTCATAAGCCAAACTGCCTTGACAGTTGTACCATCTGGAAGCTGTTACCTTTTCTAAGTGAAGGATGTATTTTTTCCCTAAGTAGTAGAGATTTTTATTTAGCATCATAACTGTAACCAAGTAGTGCTTTGCACATCTTAAGTGGTGGATGGTGCAAACATCCTTTCAAGCCCGGTTGGTTTCTCAGTAAGCTGGTCTCAGAGCACAGCCTCCAAGTGGTGTGCTTTGACTTGCACAGGTTGTCTGTGACCCCAAAGGACTTTTAGGACAGCAGTGGTTTTGCTTTCCTTTGCTTTGCCTGTGTTTCCTGACAGGTTTTACTACCCTTAGCTGGGTCTGGTGAGAGCTTAGTGCAAGCTGTCAGATCAGAAGGTTGAATACATTTCATGCTCTAAAAATGCATGGGGATCACTGTTCATCTTGACTGTCTCGAAAGCACTGAGCTAAAATAGGAGTGTGCACTGCTTGCTGTATTTATTTTCTATTTTAGTATTTGCACAATACATGGGGGGCAATGCAAATGTTCTAGCTGGACTTCATGACAACTGTGGAGCTGCACCACTACCAGCAATGGGCTAAAGTAAAGCCTGAATTGGTCTTGGGTGTAGCAAAACCATCTGCTGCTGTTGCTGAAGTCCAGCACAGTGATTGCCAAACTGCGGCGTACCTGTACTCACAATTCATACACCAACTATTCCAAAGGAGCCTGCAAAACAATCGTATGGCATCTTGCTCCTTTATTCACAGAGGAGGTGAATGACAGCTGGTAGCCAGTAAATGGCCCCTCCTGTGCCTGTGTTTGGCACAGAGATGTGCCAGCTACTACTGTTGACATACAGGAGAGGTGGGGCTGGAGCCCTCCTAAGTGTGCGTGTGACCCTGCAGCAGCAGCTGCTCGTTATACCGGGGACCCCCTGTGGAACAAATGAGGTAGTAGAAGACATCACAAACAAAGGGGAATAGCCAGAGAGCTAAGAGTCATTTCCACGTATTTTACCAATAATTGTCTAGCTTTCATGTGCTACGTTTTGTATAAAGAAGCCTGTGGCACAGATGATGATGTAAAATATGTTTAGTTTAACTTAATATCAGCCTTAAGTGATTCCTTTCCCCCTACCATTCCAATGGGACTTAAAGATGCCAAACTAGCATGCATGAAGAGTGGCATTACACTGTCCATATTGTGTTACACTCCATATTTTGTTTGGAGTACTTGTTTTAAAGCATTCTTTAAAATAGTGGTATATTTGAGGTTTGGTTTAGCAGTTTATGCTCATTAGGTGGCACTACAGCAACTAAAAGATGTGATAATCTTTCAATCATTCTTATCGTGTTTGACTCATGTAACCACTGCAAATGCATTTTTTAAGTCAGTGACTATCAAAGGTCTAAATGTCTTCTTCATACTCCAGTTTTATTTCATGTTTGTGCTTCTACCTGTAGGCTGCTCCACTAGACTGGTTGCAGGAGACCATCTAGTCAGGATGCTAAATATTACTGTTACTGAATTTTTCTTTCAATACTGGTAAAATGGAAAGGAGAAACAGCTATGCATGCATGAAAGAATTATAGCACATAGTACTTCTGGAAGTTATAGTCTGCTTATTGTAAGTTACCTTGGTGGTTAAAAGATATCATGAACTATTTAAAGAACTGAATAAATTATTTAATTTAAATTTACTTAAGTGTTCCATCCTGCCAAAGAAAAAAGTCATATTATATATATCATTATTATGCATAGTACTTCAATAGTGGAAGGTAATGAAAGAGTCTGGGCCACATTTATACTCTTTTGTAGACTTCTGTCTGATCAGTTACACCCAGCATACCATAGAGGTCAAACAGTGCTTGATATTGGTTTCAGTAAAGACCTCTGTAGCTTTCTGTGGTGTTACTTCTACTGTTTTTTCCTACATAATTTTCCTTAATTCTGCACAGGGTTCATTGCATCCATCCTTATTTCCATGTAGTGTTTGTACTTGAATTTTTCATAGTTACCTGTGAAAGTAAAAAGGTAATGCTGAGCTTCCTTCAGGACTCAAATGTTGTCAGATTACTGTAGTTATTTTTCTGACGTGTCCATGGAAAAAGCTGAACTCTCAGCAAAGCAAAGTGTGAGTAATTCTACCTTGCTGTCACATTTTGAAGGGGCATACAGAAGGTCAAAGTATTCTTGCAGATCAGAAGCTCTGAAAAGTTGCTGAAGGGCATTGTCTGCGTAGACAGGATTGAGTAACTCATGAAGGAATAAAACAATTAAAGTTCATGGCCTGGGGGTTGTTTGAGCAACTGTGTAGCTAGTTAACCAGAATTTAGGCTTATAGTATTTTTCAATTAAAAATAGACATAATTTTACAAATACTTTGAGGCATTTTAAAAGCCATGATTTAAAGAAAACACTATTTCCTGAAGTACTTTTTTCTGATAACTTTTCTAATTCATTCTTTCAACAATGTCAAATGGTTTGAAGTAGTCTCCTAAACTGGAGTATTATGCAGATTTGAAGGTAATGACATCAAAAAGAAATCAATATTTGCAAACATGTTAGTACTCATTCATAGTGCACCTGATACTGTGTGATTGATCAGACGAAGGGAGAGTATTTTCTTCATCCAAACTGCTGAATTTTGTTGTGATGGCTATGGCAAGCAAGGTTGTCCTTCTACATTGACCTTTCTAAAGCTGAACATGTCAGATTCTCATCACAGATGGCATTGCTTAGAGGTTCTTTGTCAGATTCCTTGTCACTGAGATTGTGTTTGAATTTTGGGTCAGTAAAATACAGGGTGATAAAAAACTTCAGAGTTATTTGGGCGTTATCTGAAAATGCAGCTCTTAAAATCATCTATGGTACTATTATGTATCAGAAAGTTGATAAAATTTTTGCCAGCAAATTAGGTGAAATCAAAACTGCCCTTCCAAAACACTAGTCATAGTTTATTTAAATTCTGAAAATACTAAAAAAGTATTGTTTATCCATTCTTGATCAAAAAGAGAGCAAACAGTTGACACCAAGTCTGACTTGGTGCTGCTTTTAAGCATTTCACAAGATTAAACATCTGGTGAGGTCACTTTAATCCCGATTTTAATAATATCCCATTTAGATAATGAACTTCTGACTTTCATGTGCTTGAAGCTAAGCCTTTCCTCATGTGCGAGCTTGCATGAATCTGTAACACACAGGGGAGGACATCTGGATCTGGATTTAATTCCATGTTTCCACAACTAAGTGTTGAAAAAATAACATAAACTTAAGACTTTGTGTTTGCAGTTCATTTTATTAATTGGAACACAATTATCAGCAAGAGCTTGAGTGTTACAAGCAACATTGAAAAGCATTAGTTTGATACATTAAAGTACAGTGAAACAGAGTCTTCTGTGTACAGATTTTATTGTAAAGATGGGAGATATTGAAAGTCAAGCCATTGTTACTGGGCTCAGTTACAGTAAAATGGTAGTATTTAAGGTGTCTTAGGGACTTATTGCTGATAATAGAACATGAAAAATGCCTGGTAAGAGCTGTGCTTGTGGAGCCTCCCTGTCTAAATTTAAAGCTTCTGCCTAGCTGTCAATTTGTGTCATTATTTTGTGTTTTAAAAAGTACCAAATGTACACCATAATAAAACTTAATTTCACAGTAAACTGAAATGCAGTATGTTTAATCAAATGAAAGGCATTTTAAATAATAGAACAGGGATAAAATTGCCTGTGAAGGATAGTTAGCAGAGTCAAGTGATAATCATTAAAGTATTTTGAAATTATGAGACAATTAATGTAATAGTAATGGAAATATAATGCAAACACACTGTGAAATTCATAACTCATTTTTATCTGGCTGCAAAACCAGCAAATGCATATAAGGTATTTTAGTTTAATCAGACTAGTATATGTGGAGTCTGTCTGCAATTTCATTTGGAGAAATCTATGCCTTTTTGGTTTTGTCATTTAATTAACATAACAAAGATAAACTAGTTGTGGTTTCAGTATCTCACTATATATTTTTATGCCTTAGATGACTTGTACTATTAATGTATATGGACTCTAGTAGTGTTTTTATTCCTTGTCTTTATTTACAACTGGAGATTTTTTTAAGCCTTTTGTAATAATGATCAGTGGAAAATTCAGGCACGTGCAACTATCTGTGAAGGTATGCATATGTTTTTGTGTATTTTAAAAATCTTCAGATTAGTAATGAACAGTATACTGTATGAAAAAAATGGCTTTTTTGGGAAAAAACAATTACACTATAACCATCCTGGCCAGAAATGCATAATGAAGAAATCCTCACAATATGTAGCTTGTGTACAGATACACCTGACCTACTCAGCTGTCTTCCAGAAGAGGCCTTGATTTAATTTTCAGGCTTTTGATTTTAATGGACACATTTCCAGACTATAATTTGGGGCTTTCAACTGACACTGAATATGTGTTCAAATTCACAGATTTCCCACTCTGCCTCTGAGTAGTTGCTCTGGACTTTAACAGCTTAAGCTATTACTTGAGGACTTTTGAGGATTTGTTGTAATTATTCATGTTGTTCTTCCTTTTGTGCCGTCTATGAGCCTTGCAAAACTCTAGATGCATTCCAAATTTTACATATAAGGGTGTGGAAGACAGTTAAATACGAGCTTGTTTTGATCAGAAGGGTGAATGCCTCCCCAGGTTGCCTGCTCTCCTATATAGGAATTGGTTGGGTTTTTTTCCCATTTTATGTATTTTTTCGTAAATTTTTTTGAATGTATGCATTTTAAGCAGTTCATATTGATATTCACTGTCATATATCCTGTGTGCAATCACATGTGAAAATATCAGGCCTGGGAAAACAGGCAGACGTAATGTGACAAAATTGGGTGTTAGCAGGGCTTGGACTGCAAACAGAATTAAAAAAAATCAAATCTGCATTCTTTGAATGGGAAAGGGAGAACAGGGTATTTATCAACCTGGGTTATAAAATACCTCCAGCTTCCACTCACAACTATGGACAAGAGAAGTTTGTGTCAGTTGCTCTCCTCAGGTTGTGTCAAGTTAAAGAAGCTCTTTGAGTAGCATGGTCTTTGAACAATACTTAGCTGGCACTAAGGAGTCATCAAATTTTCCATTGTATTTTTTTAGATAAAGCATTTGTTCATATTCTAGGCTCCTCTTTAGCCAGTCCCTTGTAATAGAGTGCTAGACTACAGGCAAGTTTGAAGCTCTCCACCATCTGGAGAAGTACTACTGTCTAGGAAGAATGCTACGTGAAACAGTGGGAATGCCTCCACAGGGGCACAAGTAACTGTATGGGTTTGTATTCCAGTGGTTAGAATAGGAAAAAAGGAGATCAAGACCAAAGGCTGTTGATTTCTCTTCCTGTGAAGGAAATTTTCATGCGTACCTGTGTGATATAAAGATCTTTCTGAATAGTAAAAACCTGAATTCAAAGCAACCTGAGGAATCTGATGATGCTTATGCCATCCAATGAAAATGTGTTTGTCTCTGAAAATAAAGGAGGGTGAGTAATAGGTAATGCAATTAGAACAGTTACCAAATCTACAGAGTTCTACAATAATGGGTTTAAAGGAATCCTGGGGTACATAAGTTCAAATAACAGCTTATTTTAATTGTTTTATTTTCTTATACATAAATATTCATTTATGTCCATAGGTTTTAATTATTAATAGAAGTAACTTACAGCATGCTAGTTGATACTGTATATTTTGGAGTAATAACACAATATAAATCTATTTACTTTCTTGAGAGTATGACAAATTTGCAGTTGTTTTAAGAAATTAACATATGATCCAAAGTAGGGTTTGGGGTCACATACATAGAGCTAGTGAGTAATGCAAGAGTCACAGGTGCAGATTTTTAAAGCTCTAGTATTTAACCATTAGGGGGGGTTACTTTCACAAGTATATATTTAAATAGAAAATAAAGTATCAATTAGCTAACAGTTAAATACAACCTAACAAATTGGCTCTAATATCTGAATAGGGAAATAATTTATAACAGTATATGTACTTTTGTACATGTGGTTCCTTTTGCAAAAGGCTTAACTTCTGAAGCTTTTACCTTTGTGAGTATGATGATGTATTTTACCAACCATTTAGTCAAACATCTAGGTGGAAGTAGTTTAATCAACTTCAGGCACTTGAAAATATCACCAAGTTTGTTCTGATGAACCCGGATGCACTTGGTGTCCAGGAGTTTTCTCCTCTCAGCTAACTATCAGAGGTTTAGAAGGTTTAGAAGGGCAGTTCCTCATCTGTGGAAGGAGATTACCATTGTTTCTGCCATCTGATCTGCTATACGAAGAAATCTGCTAAAATGCAAAATATTCAGATAAACTAGTTTTTTTAAGACAGTGGAAACTCTGCGGTAGATTTTTATGTGTACATGTCTGTGGAATTAGCCTCTCTGTAATAAACGTTTTCCAGTCTTGTGTGGAAATTAAAGTCTGAGTATTTTGAAATTAGATTATATACCTTTCTAGAAAGAGCAGCTGCTGCAGAAGGCTTTCAGAATGGCAGAATAATCCCTGAGGGTACCAGATCCATATTACATACAGAGGTCCTTTGAGCAGAGTTTACAGCAGAATTTTCAACACATGATATGAGAATCAAAACAGTGTTTCGGAGACATTTCAGATACTTTCCTGCTGTTACAAGTTTCCAGTAATTTAAAGTTAATAAGGAAAGAAGAACAAAAAAAGTAGCATGAGTAGAAGATGAAAGAAGTCTTGCCATAATTTCTGTTAAAATGTTGAATTTTGTACTACTTGGCACTATCTGAAATATTTCATGACCTTCATAAGATTGGGAACTTATATATAAGACTTTATATATATTCTTCTCACACTCACCAGTGGTAAGGATTTTACAACATGTAGTTCAAGTATTCCATTATGAAAAGTGACATCTACAAAACTTGGTATGTCAGCTGCCCTATGTGCCCTGTAGAAACAAACAAAACAAATAGCTCATTTTAAATCTGCAAGCAAATTTTAATTAATATTGTTTTTCATCACAAGTCAGTAAACTGGCCTTGGTTACATTTGAAAGGATGTATATTCCACCTGTCTATACCTTGTGTGCACAATGAAGCCATTTAGATAAGCAGCTGTTGATCCGATGCACTGTCCCAGGCCTCAGTGCCAGACTTTTGATTCATTTCTCTCAGACTCCTTTCCCTACAAAGCAGTTCAGTGCTCACTAAAACCACGTGAATCTTTTCCAGATCCTTCCAACCCCAAACTGGTCTATATTAGTCCCTCTGCAGACTTATGTCCTGCTTTGTTTCATTAAGGCTTCTGCAGTATCCCCTGGAGGCATCAACTGCCAGGCCTCCCAAAATCTTGTGATGCTGTCGCTTAAATGTGCAGCTTTTGCTTATGGAAAGCTTTACCTCTTTGCTGTCACAGCCCCGTGTGTTTTGTTGGAATGAGATAAAGTGAACAGGCACAGAAGACGAAATGGTGATTTCTAGATCATGATATCCAAAAATTCAAATCTAATAGCTACTGCCATGTTGATTGTACCAGTATCTCATCACATCCTTCCCTTTGTGAAAAAAATATTATCTGTTAGAAGATCATTAATTCTAGGAGGAAAATTATGTGAAACCTTTTCTCACAGAAGACTGTTGCTCAGCCTGCTTCCATAGTAAAGGTTATAAGACTTCCCTGAATTAATTCTACTTTGAAATAATACACACCCTTGAGGGAAAATACACTCCATCCTGATTTTCAGCTTCCCAATGAAAAGAAAATTCCTTAAAACTTTGAAAGTTATTCAATTAGCTACTTATTCTTGCAAGACCTTTTCCC
>VZTN01020425.1:2107-13664 GCA_013400515.1 Erpornis zantholeuca
TATTTTTCCTTCTGGGCAACAGTTATTGTCCCTCTTTTGTTGTTGTGCAGAGTCCTGCACTGGGGAAACAATTTCTGCATTTTGAAATGGAGTTGAGAGTTGTTACCAAATTAAGACAGCATGAATTTACTAAAGCTTTCCTGAACTCTAGTGTGCTGAGTATTCCTTACTCCCAAGAAGCCCCTTTGCCATGTCTTCCTTCCATGTAGTATAGAATTGGAGCAGAACATATCTTCTGTCTAGACTCCAGCCCTTCTTCAAGAAACAACCTTCACAAAGTAGGCTCTGACAGCAACTGTCAGCACCAATGCAGCTCCATCACAGGCTTTGGCGTGGAGGCAAGAGTCCTGAAAATGCACCTGAGCCCTTGGAGCAAATTTCTCATTTCCTTAAAAAGCCACTGATAAAAATCCAGACTGGGACATGTCTTGGATTGGGGATAAATGGTGTACTTTTCAGCCAGTGTCTTGGTCTGTGGTGTGCCTGCTTTCACACCTTTAGAAGTGTCTGTTTCCCTCTGGGACAAGAGTTGTTCCAGTCCTGAGCTACTTTGGTGATTCTCTGCAGCAGTGATGCTCCTTTAGAAAGTGCTGGAGTTAGCTGTTCTGCACCAAGGGCAGTGAAATAGAACAAGTCCAGTTGGACATGGAGACAGTCTTCAGGAGAGACAACTTAGGAAGTTTCTTAGATTCCAGCTTTTTAGTTTGTACCTTGGACTTACTTATATTCCTCAAAATGCTTCCCAGAATTACTGGATTTTATGTGTGTGTATGATCCAAAGGGACAGATTCCTTAGTAGGAAAGAAACCTCTTTTGAGTAGGAAAGGAAGCTCTTGGCTGAGACACACTTCGGGGCTCTTCTCTTTTGTTTCTGGAGAGAGCATATCTAGTTATCATCCCAGCCTTCTAGGGAGGGAAGGTTCAAGGAGTAACTGCTGGAAGTCTTCTTCCCTTGTTTTCTTAAACATAACTAACTTTCACAGTTTGTCCAAGGCTGTTGGATGAGGTGGTTTCCAACACTGGTCATTATTCCTGATCTCCCTCCTCAGCCAAAACCTATTCATTTTTTGGTGATGATGCCCAAAGTGATTTTGGAGAACTCCTTGTTTTAGTGTGCTTATGCCATGAAGACCATTGGTGTATCCCCACATATTTCACACCAGGAGAGTGTTCAGTGTTGCTGAGTTATCACTAATGGTCTGATTGATTATCACTTGACAAACAGTAGCAGCTTCTCTGCGTGACAGATGTTTGATAACTGCACAGTTGCCAGTTTGCTGCCTTCACCCTGACACCAGACACTCTGGCTGAGACACACAATCACAGAATAGTGTGAGTTGGAAGGGGCCCACAAGGATGACTGAGTCCAGCTCTTCAGTGAATGTTCCATACAGAGATTGAATCTGCGACCTTCCTGTTATTTGTACCATTCTCTGACCACCTGAGCCAATCTCAGGCTCCCCTCAAAGTAACATTGTAACTTCTATTTTTTTTAACTTTCCTTTGGTTCCTCCAAGTTGCTTCTTCAGAGTTACTGCAAGAGATGGTGTTTTACACAGGTATCAGTCATTACTTGTCTTGCTTGAGTTTTTCCACTCTCAGTTGTAAATGGTGAGATGTAGGGTAAAGTTATGAGAATGTCTGACTGTCAATTCAAGGCTACTTCAAGTAAGTGCTTCAGCACAAAAAGAAAGACTTCTGATGTTAAATGAGACAACTAAGCAAAGGGAGCATATTCAAAGTTCATTTTTGTGGGGAACTTAATGAGGGAGATGCAGTATGATCTGCCTCACAGATGTGAAGAAGTTGTATTTGAAGCCATCCCAAGGATACCCTGAAAGATGGAAGCAGCTAGAAAATAAAAAAAAAGGCCATCCAAGTGGAGAGAGACCCCTGAATTGCAGAAAATAAGAATTCAGAAATAAAATCACCGTCCCCTTAAAACTGTACAAAACTGAAATAGACTAGAAGTTGACCTAGTATTTTTACTTAATTTTAAATTCTGTATTAAAAATTAATACATTAAACTCTTATAAAAGTAAGGCACATGCAAAACATGTTGTGCAACTTCTGGCTTTCAACTCATATGAACTAACAAGCATTATTTTAATTTGGCATTTCTAAAGAGTCATTTTTCCCATGCAGGATATGTGTAAGAGGTTATGTTTGACATTGCACCAGTTCAAACTAGATTCTGTGCTTTCTGTACTACAGTAAGCAGAGATGGTCATATACAATAATAAAAAATAAAAACCAACTCAAAATAACAACCAACAGATTCTGACAGTGATTACGAACATACAAAATTTAAGAATGTGATATCCATTATAATACATCATTGATCTTATTCAGCAGAGGATGATTTGGCAACTCCAGTCTGTGTAATGCCAGGGTGCGATTCCTGGTTATCAGTGTCATACGATGCTGAAGACCATGGAAAGATACTGCTCATAGGACACCTGAATCCAGCCATCCTGATCAGTATCGTATCGTCGGAACACATCCGTCAGCCTCTGAGGAGAAAAAAACAGACATTTTTGTTCTAGGGGAAGGCTCAGACTGCCACCTGCTCCCCTTGCCACCTCGGCTTCTACAGCTATAGGAACCCTTTCTGTTCATCCCCTCTGCAGCCAGTTTACAGAGTTATATATAAAGATAGCTCTTTGCCAATAATGATACATTACCTAAGGCTACCTAGGCACTTCTTTATAGACCAGACAGCTTTTTGTAGCTGGCTTTAAAGCAGGGGAAAAAACAATGTAACATTTGAGTCATCTGGAAACAATTCAGTGCATACTTTATGCATATCTCACCTTCTAGGCAAATCTGCTTCATGTGCCATTGCTATCTGAGCTGTCTCTGTATAACCCCAGAGATGCCAGGCAGTATGGAGAGTGCACCAGAACAAGCACCAGCATGGTTTCATTAACATCAGTTGAGTGATACTGCATTTCAAAGCCCTTTTTAGCAGAGTTCAAGTCTATAACTAACTATAATTGCCTCATATTACAAATGAATACACAGGTGACTGATGTGTCTAAGTAACAGAGATACTGCTTTTACAGGGAACTGCTTTCCCTCTATGTTCTCTCTCACTCTCTCTACTGCTGAAAGGTTGAGGGGTTTTTTGTGTATTTCTACCATTACCCCTGCAGGAACAGCTCTGAAGTCTGTATTAAATTAATACACACTGTAAAATGCTGAGACTATTTTACACTTTTTTGTCCCTCGCCCATTGTATCAAATTCACTTGAGATGCGAAGGAATTACTAATGAAGACCAATACACAAAGATGTTTCTAGCACTTGTCATATACTTAGTTCAAATGGCTTTATTATAAATAAAAGCAAGTTTTAGATCCACTGTGGTAAAGTGAGAACCAGAAAAGCTTAGGAAAAGGTAATTTTTTTTCAATGCAATTTTTCAACATCAAAGTACATCTCCTTTCTTACCTGTAGAACAACACAGCACTGAATAAAATCATCAAAAGCAACGTGTCCTCTTCCTTGTCTGTCAAATTTCTGAATAAGGATATCATAGAATTGATCAGACAGTCGGTAACCTTGGAAAAAGAGAAATACTTTAAAGGGTTTCAATTACTGCAGTCCTTCTATAAAAAGAACAAGGTTGTTTAGCAGGCATGTGTAACAAAACCAGAAAACAGTAAGGAGTTACAATGGGGTTTTTTTTCATAATATGTCTGTTAAACTAAAATGCATGCAATAAAACCCATGCTTAATAATAATTATATACAGAGTCACAGTAAATATAATTACAGATTAAGGTGACTGTTTGATTGAGGGAATGGTTTAGGGCTGTGGATCAAGTCTTTACAAGTGAAGTGACTGCAATGCAAGTTCCTTAGACATCAGAATGCTCTGGTAGCATAAACAGCTGGCTTTGTTTTAAAAAGTGGCAAGTTCTATCAAGTACCCTGTAAGTTCAGACTTTGCTTGAAGCACTGGTACACTGGTACATGCACTCTCAGAGCATGTCACAGAGGAGACTGGAACTGGATGTGTCAGGACGTGTGGAATGTTTCTGTTTTCTCTATTTAAGGAAAGAGCTTTGAAAAACATGTACTGCCTGCATGGACATCGTTAAAAGATAGCTTATACCTAAAAGGAGAGCCACCCTTCACCTGCCTCATGTTTAGTCATGTATGTCAGAGCAGCACAGCTCTGCAACAGTAACAGTAAGCAGCTCATTCTATGACATAACCCAGTCATAAAAACTGTAATTACAAATGAATTACCAAAACCTGTTAGTGCTTGCTTTAGCTCATTTTTGTCAATCATTCCAGAATTGTCTCTGTCATACGTTCGAAAGACGTTCTGCCAGTCTGTGATGTATTTCCAGACTCCTGTGAATTCATTGAAGTTCACACCCCCTTTGTTTTCTCTGTCAAACATGCCTGAAATTAAAAGTAAGAAGCACAATAAAACCTTAGTTATCCTACTCCTCAGCAAGATCTGCCACTATTTTAAGAAGACAAGACTGCTTTGTGGAAGGTACCAAAGAGAGAAAAGAAACTGCTAAAATGCACGTGATAATTTGGAAAGTTCTGCCAAGAAAAAGCAAGCAGTCATCCACTGGAAAAATGATAAAGCAAGATAAAAGAGTACCAGAATGAATCAAAGAATGTTTATTTTTCCTGGGTTTTCACTTTCAGTTCAAAAATACTGAGGGCTTGATTGATCATCCAGTGATAAATCAAAATGGGCATTGTGGATTGTTCTTTTCTAAGGACACATTAAAAAGTCTTACATCGATTCCCAAGAGTGCTGGGATATTCTATCTGCATTTGATTTACAGATACTGTTATCTTTATAAAAAAAGCATGTCACACAGTGATGGAACTCAGACTGCTGCTGAACTTACTGAAAACAAAGTGAAAAATGTAGTCCTTGGAGTTATGAACTGTGTGATAGAAAATATTTGATTTATTGTGCTTGAATCTTTATCCTTCTACCACCATCACCTTCCAAATTACTGGAAATTATTTTAGACACTAACAGAATTCTAACATTGTAAAACTTCTGTTTGATATTTTTGGAGCAAAACATAGGCTTAAAATGCAAGACAGGAAAAACTACTTCCAAAGACAAGTTATGTAATATCTTTTTAGAAAATTTCAGATGACAATCTCATGTATAAATTACATTAACTGTCTAATCAATTATGCAGTAACATTTTCTCAGGCTACTTTGACAAATGCACATGTGTGTATGCAAAAGGCATTCCTGTATTAATCAAAAGGGAAAATAATTTAACTTACAACTGCTGGGCACTCTGAGAAAAAATAAACACTGTAGCAATTGAGAGCATTCTCAATCATCTGAACAGATCACAAAACATTATCTTAGGACCATGTCACATCACACAACCACACTCACCAAGAATTGACCTGACTGTTGCTGGATTAAATGGAGTCCACGTGCCTGAAACAGAAAGAATGACTTAGTTCCTCAATACTAAGCAATGTTGAAAAAATGCTACAAAACAAACAAAAAAACCAGTTAAGAACTGTGAATTGAGAGCTACATGACATGGAGCTGGCATATTATAAAATATGGATGCTTGGAAGTAATAATGTTCTTGACCATTCAGAGATTACTTCAGACCAGAGGTTTACCAATACCACACAGACCAGCATTTTTCAGGCTGCAACAAAAAAAACTAACAAATCTTGGAAGATCTAAGTAGGACTTTTTCCCCAGGCTGTCAGGAAGTATTGGATAAAAAGCAAGATCTAAACTGAAGTACTTCTTTTCTACTGACAGGAGCAGAAGTGTTCTAACTTAATCAAGGTCTCATATCTGTTCCTCAGTAAAAACTCATCTGCTCATTTCTTTTTTACAGGACTACTCCAGGGCATTTAGTTTCTGACAGAAGTAAAAAGAAAGGGTTTCTAACATGGCATAACCATACACTGCAATTTAGAGTTGCTTAGTACAAATCCCACCTCCACTGCTAAAACTATTAAGTGTTAGTTTGAATTAGTATTTTTAGACCAAGAAATGTTGCTGCTTGAAAGGGCCTGAGCAGTAATCATCTGGAGAGGAGCTCTGTACTTCTCTGAGTATTTAGAGGCTAGTCATTATGAAATATTTTTCACTTGGTTGAGAGCATTCCCGAGCACTAGCAAGCATTAAGCTTTAAATGAAAAGAAATCCTGTGCCTCATCTTGAATTTCACCATCGATTCTCTAGAGCCTGTGAAGGAACCAGGAGGACGAAGCAGCACATATTAAACTGGCTGTGGTTGCCTGCAACCAAGGAATCAGTGAGACCACAAAGGAGTCGCTGAGCCGAGGGCACTGCGCTCCCAGGGATGCGTCAGCTGACCACAAATCCCAGCACAAGGGCCGCGCTGGGATCCAGCACGTCGGCTTTGCTGGGTCAAGTGCAGTGGTGTAACTCTGCAGGGAGAATCCTGCACTCTAGGCAGGCCCTGGGACTATTTGCACATGAAGGGAAATGTAAGCAGAGAAAGAGAAGAGGAAAAAAGGCTCTGAAAATGCTTAAGCAGTATTTTAGACAGAAAACATTACCTTAGAGTTGTATGTCTCTTCACAAAAATAAGAAATAATGGAATTAATAAAGTGCCAGCATTTAACACTGAATAAAATAAAAGGAAAAAGTGAAAATACAGTCTGAAAGTTAACTTATTTCACCTTGAAATATTCAAGTGACTCATACAGAAGCCACAAAGTGAAATCTGAGCAACTCCAGAGGTAAAGAACTGTACTGATACTTCAGCCTGTTCCAGTAAACAGGGAAAGACTGTTTCTGTCTCTCCCCTCCTGATTCTACTATTAACTTCCCACAGCAGCACAGAAGAAAACAAGAAGGAAGCATAGGATTTTATTGTGCAGAAAGTTAGACAAAGTGATGATCAGCCCCTCCCAGGTAAGCACATTATCTGCATAAACTTTACAGGTTAAAAATGTCAAACTGTCAAAACCACACTGAACTTCAAATTTCAATGAGCACAATGCAGACTTTTTTAATGTTTTAGAAATAGACACATAACATTATTTTAGCCCATGTTAAATTGCAGGACAGCCACATACAACCATCCACTGGAAGATATATTTTGAAAATAAGATAGTGAATTGTTAGTGTACACTTTGGTGTACAAGACCTAGAATCCCTTGGAATGCAGGAAGCTTACAGTTGAATTCACTTGGAAGGCATTCTTCATAACTGCAAAGCACTGAAACTGCTAATCTACATTGTAAGTAAGGAAAGAAAAAAACTCATAGTCATCACTGTCTATTATCCTTAAATTCAATCATTGAGATATTTAAAATATATGAAATCAAAAATGGCAGGTTCATATGAGAAGATATTTAAAATGTATAAAATTTAAAAAGGCAGGTAAAATGAAAAATGACAGGTTCTCACAGTTCTAAACAGCACTGTAATCTAAATGAAAATGGTGACTTAACTTAGTTTTTGCTAAAGATTTTATTCAAAATTTTATTTATGGGTCAGGTCTGGCAGCCACAATACATGGCTTTTAATTTATCAGGTACATTGTTAAACAAATATTCTAGTAAATCCAGTTCATTTACAAGACTGCAATTTTACTAAATAGAGACTTATAAATTTATTTCAAGTCAGGCAGTTACTGACAAAAAGGGGCCCTTCAGCCTGGGTATGCTGTAGCTCACAACATCAATTTAAGCCCTTCTCAGTCACAAAGCACAGGAAGGATAAAAGAGTAGTGGGAGAAGAGGAACTTGGTATGGACTCAGAGGTGGACAAACAGCCTGAATATGCTCTTTGTGATATTTCCAAACGGAAAAAAACTCCACAGAGTACAACCCTACCCTCCCAGAGTCATGGGAGGAAAGTAAAAATAGGCTACTGGAAAAATGTTTCATTTTTTATTTTGTTTCCATGAGTTATTTGACAATACCCTAGTTATTCTTTGAGTATTACAACAAGGAACTGAAAGACTACTAGAAAGTTTTAATACTAGATCTAGAATGCATCTTTCTACTCTGTTAGAAAAAATGCCAAACACTTATTTCCTGCACCATACAGTATGAAAAATAAACTATGTGCTGTGAAAAAGCTGGTTATAAAAAGCTTTGTCCACGTTATACACTGATCCAGGTTAAAAAACAAAAGTTCAGTAGTGATGAGCAAGGAATATATAAATCACTGATTATGATTTCTAGGAAGTAGAGCTGGAAAAAAATAAAGGGATGTGCCTGCCTTTGTTCCTCAAAATAGAGATCAGTAATGGTTACAATAGATACTCAGTTTAAAACAAACAAAAAATCAGGAGGATTGTCTATTTTTCTCCCTCCTCAGCCTGTTGCTGTAGATTAAATAGTATTAATCAGTGATAGGAACACTTCCCACCCTCCTCCATACAAAGAATGACAGCATCAAGTAACCACTGTCACAACAAATTTACCATGAAGTTTAAGATGAATTACCTCACTGCTCATTTACAGACTTACCATTGGATAAGGCTTGCTGAAGTTCACTATCAGATATTATTCCACTCCTGTCTTTATCAACTCTGGAAAAAAAATTCAACAAAACAAAAATGGCTAGTAAGCTTTAAATGGCTGAAATTAACAGGTTCCATTTGCTGAAGACTTCAACATTCTGGTTCTTACTCACCAGATGAGATTAATCTTTTCCTGAAAAGTCACTGGCACATGATAAAAGCTCCAAAGAAAACTGCAAGGCTTACTCATGAGTGAAGAGATGCACAGAAACAAACACTGACAATAAAACAGTTTGGGCATGCTCTGCACAAAGAATTATTTTATTTCTTTTTGTTTAAGAGAATTGCAGAGCACACGTGCTGGTTAAATCCACAAAATGCCTAATGTCACAGCAGTAAGCTATTTGTTTCCCAAACTGGAGCAACAGGTTTGGCACCCAGATTCTCTCACATGTTGGCAGTGGAGAGAAAGTCACTACTGTGACCAATGTACTGAAAGATTCAATCAACTGCAGGGCCTTGACCCCTTTCAAAGGGGTTCTAAGAGGAAATAGCACAAGCAGGTTCCACCTTCTATTGAGCCTTCACAGCCTATTGTCTTAAAGATTCAAGTCCTATGCCAAAATTAATGAATTAAGTAATTAATTAATTATTTATTGAATTTCTGCCCAAATAAAGAATGATCATGCCTTCTTTAGAAGGGAAACTGAAAGTGGTGGGGACTTCCCTCCATTTCATACAAGGATGTTCCCCTTGGACTGATAGTTTTTATTTCCCCTCATTTACTAGCAATCCAAAGCAGAGTCCTGCTCAGTTGATCCCTGTTTGCAGAAGCTGATTTCCTTTTCCTTTAGTCCTTGCTGTCTATTTCTAAACACTTCCAGTTCATTCTACTGCTTCCTTCCCCATCTCCAAAAATTATGTAACCTGCATGCAACACTGAAATTGCAAGCATAAGTTGCAAGGATTTTAATAACAAAAAAGGTATTCCCCTTTTTTATTCTGTTTCTTGTCTTAGTACTGTAAACATTTTTTACCTATTATAAGCTGCTACCAAGTGCTAAGCTGGTATTTTCATGAAAATGCATTATGACCTACTTACCTTGCTGCTGAGTATCATCAGTCAAGCACATTCCTTATATAAACAAAATTATGCAAAATTAAAATGAGTTTTCCTCATGGACATCAGGTTCCTACCCTGGACTCCACCTGACATATGGGGTTCACCTGTCACACAGGGATCATGATCTGGCCATGATTGGCTGATACAGCCCAGTAATTCAGTACTGTAAGTTGCTCCTGCAAGCTTTCACAGCCCTCAGTTACTTGCAGGAATCAGCAAACCTCACCTGACCATTCACCCTCTTTTCACAGAATCACAGAATAGTTTGGGTTGAAAAGGACCTTTAAGATCATCAAATTGCAAACCCTCTGCTGTGGGCAGGGACACCTTCAATTACACCAGGTTGTTCAGAGCTCCATCCAGCCTGGCCTTGAACACTTCTAGAGATTAAGCACCCACAGCTTTTCTGGGCAATCTGTTCCAGTGCCTCACCACGCCTACAGTAAAGAACTTCTTCCCACCATCCAATCTAAACCTACTCTCTTTTTCCCCAGCTGCTCCTGAACAGATTACATAAAGATCCCAGGAGAGCTCCATCTGTCAGTGTGGCGGATGACCACACACACACACCCTTCAGTCAGTTTTCCATCCACTGGAGAATGCTTCTATTCATTCTACGTTTACTGAATTTCTCTAAGGGCCTTTTGATAGTGTTGGGAGTATTTTTGGAAAGCATACAGATTATACTAATTGCTCCAATTCTAGCCACCATATCTATATCCAATCCTTACCAAATGTATTCCAAGATTTAGACAGTAGTCTGCCAGACAGGAATACTTCCAAAAAAGCTGTGCAACTCTCCTGACTAACTACATTATTTAAAACTATTTTTACTGGTTTTCCTGGTGCAGAAGTCAGATTGTTGATCTGTTTCTTTCTGTACTCCTTAAAAAGAGAAATGGCTTCATGCATGGCTCTGTCATGAGTTCTCAGAGGAAGTTGCTTTACAGCAGGCTGGGTAGGTAAGCTGCTGCATTCCTGAGTCACTCCGTAAATATCAGCCAGTTTTAGAAACTTAGTACTGTTTATCTACTGCTTAACCTCCTCTTGCTGCTGCTTGTGTCAAAGGATCTGTCTTGACTCATCTCCCATAAAAATGGATCCAACGTAGGCACCTCCCCAGTTTCCTCAAGATGACATGATTAGGAAATGTCCTTTGGCTTCTTTACTGATACGATCTTGCCAGTGTGTTTGTTTAGCACAAGCTTGCTAACTCCCTTGCAGGTCCCTCTGCTCCACGTAAACTCAAGAGAATATTTCACAGAATCAGGTTGGAAAACACCTCTGAGATCATCGAGTCCAACCTATGACCGAACACCACAGTGTCAACCAGACCATGGCACTGAGTGCCACGTCCCGTCTTTCCTTAAGCACCTCCAGGGACGGTGACCCCACCACCTCCCGGGGCAGACCGTTCCAATGTCCAATCACCCTTGCTGTGAAGAAATTCTTCCTGATATCCAACCTTAACCTCCCCTGGTGCAGCTATGCCTTCTCGTTGGTAGCTTTAAAGTTTTCCTTTAACATTTATGAGATTCCTTTTTACAAGCATTCCCTGTACGGCTACATTGATTCTCCAGACTTTACAATCCTTTCTGCAATCTCCGGCTAAAAATTACTTCAGCGCTTTCAAGGTTACCTTCTCCCTCCCACCATTCCCCTTTACCCTTGCTATAAAATACGGCCACATTTATTCCTCCTCCACCCTTTCTTACAGATTCCTCCCACAGGGAAACCAGTGTTCAGAGCACTGCCAGGCGCCCCGGCAGCCAAACGCCGCGCTGGATGCCCCGGGCGGGTGACCGAATTCCCGCAGCAGCCGCCCCGCTCCCGGCAGCTCCCCGTGCCCGCAGTGGCGGCGGGGCTCACCTCTGGAACACGTTCCACAGGAAGGAGGGGTCGGGCAGGGGGGCGCCGCCGCCGCCGTTGGGCCGGTGCTGGTACCCTGCCGCCATGGCCCTC
>VZTN01020429.1:957-13088 GCA_013400515.1 Erpornis zantholeuca
TTAAAAATATTTAGTAGGAATAACCTTTCTAGAAGAAGGGCACTGCTGGTCAGAAAGGGGAATTTATCATAACTAACTGTTGAAATATAAATTTTTGGAAAACACTTTATAACGTATTTATTACTGAATATCCACCAATACACATGATATAGAAAAATGCACTTTTTATTTTTCCTACTAAAGGATAGCTTACTTTCACAGTGGAGTGTTGATTTTTGTATTTGAAATTACAAAAATAAAAGTAAAAACCTCTTGAGATTGTCCTAAAAGCAATATTAAGTTATGAATGACAATTGAGTTGCCTTCCTCAGATGTCTGACACCTTTGTCAATATGGCAGTCTAGATTCTGGGGGCATATTTGCAGAGATTTAATATCAGGCTTATCCCCTTTTTTCGGCTAAGGCCATGTACACACCACTAAACAGTGCAGGGAGGAGATAGGCTGAGCTACCAAGAGGTTCTACTTAGAATATCAACAATCATCCATTTTTTGATCTGACCTCTAGTTTTCTTCACTTTATTAAAATGATTAAGAGCAAGTCTGTGCTTACGTCCTTGCATCAGCAAAAATAAAAAGTGCTTAAGAAGAATTGAGTATAATAGATGAGACATTCTGTATAGAAATTCTTTCTCACTAGTAGCACAATTATTCCACTCATCCTTTTCCTCTGACAAATGGAACACAACTACTGCCAGTTGTCTATTTAATTGCATCTTTTTTATCAGTTTCCAATCCTTTCTATTAAACTGTGATATGCTCTATTTAGTATATTTTTCTGTAGATTTGTTTCTTAGCATTCCCACTCAACAGATATTTATTTTTGTCATGTATGTGTTTCTCTTCGAGAGTGAGAGAGTGTGAAAGAACATGTTGAGCAGTGTCAGAAGAAGCTCATTTCTATTCTAGCAGCATGACTGCGCTCCTTTAGGAGGGCATTCAATCCTTGGCATTCATTCCCTCACACTGATGTGATAACAGAATAAAAGAGCTTTACAGCTGATTGAAGTCAAGTAGTAGAGCCATTGTAAAGGCTCACAAGAAGATTACTGATGAATACCATTACTGCTGGAGGTTGGACTAGCAATTGTGCATGTCCATGCTTTCTTAAAGAGAGTGAATAATGAAAGAGAGCATGTGTTAATAATTCTGAATTAGCTATGTTTTCCTTTCATAAAGGGAAGCTGGTGGTATCTGTTTGACTTCAGAGTGCTAAGAATTTTGTCATAAATGTTTACCAAGTTCTTAGAAATCTTCATTTTTAAGTGGTAATTGTGGTTGTATTAGTTCTCAATTTTTGAATATGAGGATAAAGGAAATTTGGCATGATATTCTGCCTTAGTCTGGAGTCAAAAGGTGTTTGGCCACTTCAGGTATTAATGGAAATTCATATTTTTCCCCATCTTTTACACTGCAGTATTCTTTTTTTTTTCTTATGACAGGAGACAGATTGAAGTCTTTGAATTTATTGCAGTACATTTTGCTTATAAATGAAACAGATGACCGAGATAAAATCGAAGGCTCTTCTGTGGTTTAGTTTGCGTGAACGTTTTTGAAACTAAAATAGTTTGTGTCTGTTTTTTTCCTGCAGAGAAGGAGAAAACATTACATGAAATTCCCAGTCTGACTCATTTTTTCTGTTATGCTTTTAAGTAATGAAGGAATAAGAGATAAATAAACTTTTGCAAGAAGGCTTTCATGTGCAAGAGTACAGTTTGTAACTACATGTACTACCTCAGACAAGACCTTGGATGCTCCCTAAAATCATAAGTTGGCCTTAGCTGTGGTTCAATACATGACTGTATGTGAGATGTGTTTCAAAGGAATGGTTGCAATCCAAAGGAAACCACTGTAGTAGCTGTGTCATTTGGAAATGACTTTCTGAATCCTAGCAAGCTCCTCAAAGCCCTCTCTGGCCTTTACAAGATTCTTTCCATCAAACTCTGTTTGCTTCCTGATCCTCTCATCAGTCTTTTTGCCTCTGGTTGGTGTTTTTTGCTGTAGTTTTTCTCCTGTGGTCCCTGAAACTTTGAATTTGCCTGAAGGGAAGCTCCTAAGGGATCTCACTTTTCCTCTGGAGACATCATCCTGATCTCTTGGTGTCTGTTTTTGAAAAGGTATACAACCCCACTGATGCCTTAAATGGCTACCTAGAAATAGAGACCAGACAGGAATAAAGGAAAAACATGGTATTTATTGGAAAGACCTTCNAAACTGAAATACTCTTACAAATACTCTTCATCTGGATCATCATAAATATCCATAGGATTTCTGTACATCGTATCATATAACAGTTAATACATATTCCATTGGTTCTGGTAGATGACAATAATTGCATGCTGTGATTATTTTTTGTCCTTTATCTGTCTTTGAGAACAATGGCAGAAATTCCATAGATTTTGTTGATACCTCTGGATGAAAAAGGTATTATGAAATGTAATAAATGGAAATTATGCCTCCAACTTCTATTTGCTCAGAATTTGTTTCTAATGGAACTTTTATGAAACACAATAAATGGTATTGAAAATGCAAGTTTTATGTAGTAACTTAGAAAATAGTAATAATACCTTGAATAAGCTGAATAGATATCAAGAGCTATACAGCAGGTTTTTGCATTCTAGGCAGAAATTAATATTTTGGAGAGGAAACATGGTCTAATAGATAGGACAATAGAGATAACAGTTGAAATGTCTGTGCTTTCTTGCTTTTTCATTTAACTACAATCAATTTTCCTTTTTTTCTTGCAAAACGTTATGGATGAAAATTTCCAGATAGCATAGCCTACTGTTGCCTTTCTGTAAAAGGAAAACAGACTGTGAAAGTTTTATATAAATTATTAAATACTAATCAGCTCAACAAAGACTGTATCTTCTGATTATCCTTAATAAATTCTCATATTGCTGAAAAAAAACCTTAAACATTGTGCTCTAAGTTACACAAAACTGATAGTAGTATTTTCATGATTGAGCCTTTAAGTTCTAATAATTTTCCTGTTTGTTAATAAACAGGTTTTCTTCTCTCTAATGGGATTCTTTCCTTGTTCATAGTAATTTATCAAACCTGTGGAAAAGCAGCATGTTAATGGGAAAACAAATCAATCTGTCCTTTCTGGGATGAGAAGATATAAATAACAATTGGATGAGAAGTATAAACAACTTTGATTGGTGATACTTTTCAAAAGCCTAGGTTGCAGACAGAGAAAAGTTGTCTCTTAAGTATGTTCTAACTTCATTTTAATATTTCAGAAAAAAATCTTTTTCTGCCAGTTATGTGGTGTTGATTTGCTTTGAAACAAGCCAACATCTGCTTTTTAATAAAACATTTTCATAATTAAAAATATCAATTTTATTCAGTTTTCCATAAGATACAATTTCATATGTTTTATTTCATGATACTGTATGACTTTTGAAGTCTAATATTTAAGTGCAGACTAAATGTTTGTATGATTGCAGTATATTTATTTTTTTAAGTTTTAAGTGCGATTATTACTATTGTCTCTGAATACCTGCTATGTAAATTAGGTACATGGTAAAGAGATTTTCGGTTTTCTGACTCACAGACTCCCTTCCTCTCTGGTATTGAGTCCTGTTTCATTACGCATGCACTCTTCATGGCCTTTATTCTATGTGGGCTGTGGCTTCTCTTTTTCTCATTTTTCTTTTTGTTTTAAATTCTGTTTGTCTCTGGTCCTGTACCTGTTGTGGAAACAGAACTCTGCTGTTTGGTTCCCTGTAGGCTCCCAGTGAGCCGTGCTGACAACCTTTGCTTCCCGCCTGTTTCCATAGTAGCAGCACCTTGTCATTTTTGAGAAGTAATTATTAATTTGGTTTATAGTTTAGGTGCCAAGGAATGCAGTGAATTTTACAGCCTTCAAAGGCTAGCCAAGCTTTAGTGGGATAACATGAAAAATAAACAGCCCTTGGAATGCTCCTGATAGAGTCCTTGCTGTCTGAAAGTTATGTGGCAAATGCAGATTCCTGAAAGGTGGCCAGGATCCATCTTCAGTAGCTGATCACTAGTCTTCAGAATTGTAAAACTTCTGGAGTCTGTTAGTAGTTTGTCACCACTGTTTCTGTCGGTGTGCCTGGGTGCATGGCTCTGGGAGTCTCTTCAGTGTATAAATTCTCAGTATAACTTTGTGTGAGCTGATCACTTTGTTTTGCAGCTCATTTTGCTCATTGCTTGTTTCGAGCATGTTTCTTCCAGCTATGCACACTGTGCTGGCTTTGTTTTGGCTGGAATGAGCTACAGATGTTGTCAGTGTGTGGTGAGCTTCATCTTTTCACAGAGCCATTCTGTAATAGCAGAGGTTTTTTAATGCTACCCTGAAAAATGAGGTGTACAGAAAATGGTTCTGAAATGGTATTGGATGATAAGTATTGATCATCATAAAATCTCTGCTTTGGTTTTTTTTGTAAGGTATCTAATTGCATTGTATAAGTTCTACTTTTTATTTAATTTTTCTGTATCCTTTGCTATTTTGATATTGATTTAGGGTGTTTGGCAATCAAGGAATCACAACGTACACAAAGTAACCGTGGATGAGTAATCTCTGTCAAAAATCTTGTAGCTGTGTACCAAATGAAGTTGTATTTGCAGTTTACATTATTAGTGAGATATTAAAACATCAGCATTAACTTAAATTTATGCTTGAACTTACAGCTTTACATCCTTCTTTCCAGCATTTTGGGATATATATTAGTCAGATTCTGAAGTCTAAAATTTCAGAGTCTTCAGTTTTCATTGCTATAAGCAAAATAACATGGGAAAAATCAGTTTAATAAATCTGAAAAATATTATAAAGCTGAAGGACAGATAGAGTTAACAATTACATTTTTATGCCACATCCTCTAATAAATAAATATATTATTTTAGTTCACACCATGGGCAGATAATATTTTGTTTGGTTTCTGTTGTAATTTTCTAGAGGCTGAGTCGTTACTGTGCAGCTTATTTGTTTCTTTCACATTCATTTTGTTGATGAAATTCATCTTGAAGCCTGGCAGCATAATTTTTTTTATGACTGTTTTTTTGTTGCCTGTTACAACTTAATGAGTGATTTAAAGAAAATTGTATGTAATTTTTTTTATAGTAGTAGAAAATAAATCCAGTAAGCGTCATTTATAATCTCACTATGTATTCTTTTAAAATCGTAAATAAAATAGGTAAGTAAAATGCTCCAGAAAATTTGGAGAGATGCTAGGAATCTAATGTGGTGTCCAGGTTGTTTTGGTGGGACTAGTATTATCCTTTTAAAGTATTTGGTCCTTGATAAAGAAATTCACAGAAGTACTATAATAGATGTTAACTATTCATGTGAAATCATGAAATTCAAATGTGAATTTCAGCTGAAGATTCTGCTTTCAGTTTAAAAAAATCAGCCAGAAGGCTTTTCTTTGGGTCAAAGCTGCCCTCCTATTTTGAGCTGCTTCAGGGTAGAGGTACTGATTAGGGCACTCTTGTTTGCTTTATCTGTTGGAAGTGTCTTGGGCTCCTGGTACTGAGACTCAGTCCTTTAAATGTCAGCATGGATTAGTGGAGAGTTGCTCACCAAAGCTGATGGAAAGAAAAAAGCAAGTCATGTTTATTGACAGCAATAAGAGATTTGAGTAACTTAAACTTCACAGTCTGGTGATGTCATGTCAAACAGGAAAAACATAAAGCTGTGCAGGTTACCTCAGGCTGTCAGTATGGAAAAAGCTGTTGCAGAGCAAGAGCTTTTTAAGCCCTTGTGCTGTATTCGTGATGGAGTAAGGTTTTCCAGAAAAACCCTCAATACATTATTCATAATATTAGAATTAATAAAGTTGTATGCAGGTGGTAGTATCTTAAAATCTGCCTCACTTTCTGCCCTTTTTTCTTCATTTACACCACCACTGGATATTCTTGTAGGAGCTTTTCCAAGAAAGTGGCTGCTGGGAAAGCATTGTTGGTTAGTGTCTGATACACCTGAGATGGAGAAAAGTACGGAAGTGTTACAGTTGTAATCATTTAGTAATTGCTCAGGGCTCTTCAGGGTTGTCATGTTCCACTGTGGGGAACTGTGAGGAGTTCTTTTAAAAATGGATGGTCAGGAATGAAATGAAACCAAGCGAGGCAAACCTTGTATCTGAGAACAGTTTATTGGTAACGAAAACGAGAAGGAAAAGGAAGCTGGCAGAGACAGAAAAGAAGAATGAAAAATGGAAAAGGGCTGGGGGAGAGAAGAGACAGAGGACAGACAGTAAAAGAAGGCGTTATCACCAGCGAGTCAGGGCAGTGCTGTTGGCATTTGGGCGGCAGGCGATGTGCATGCTGCCTGCCTGGGACGGGCTGGGTGTGCGAGCCTGCGCGGCTCCCGCAGGGGCACAGCTCCACAGGTGCAGATCCCACAGTGATGGCACTGGACACGCAGTGAGGGGGCTCTCGGATGGGAAGAACAGGGCCCTGGGCAAGGTTGCAGCTAGCAAATGAACAGTAACAAGCCCCCGTGACCAGCAAACAGTAACGAGCCCCCACCACTGAGCAGCAACACAGTTGGTTTTTATACCTCCAGTCCCTCCCAAAGCCTGCCCGCTAACAGGGAACCACTGATCCAGTCCAACCTTCCTGTGCCATCCGTTTCTGGAGAGCTCTTCACAACCCGACTGGAGAAGTCCCTCCGCAATGTCTCCTACTGCTTGCCTCATGTGGGTTGCTGCTGGGTGAATTCTCCCCAGAAATGGGGCTTCCTCACTCCTGGCTGCCTCCTGCAAGTGGCAGGTGTGCACTCCCTTCCCCCACATGCCTCCAACAGCCCTGACAACCAGAGTTGAGGCAAACTAAAATGGCTGATTTCAAACTGAACTGGCTCCTCACAAGGGTCAACACAGAAATTTAGTTTTTTAGAGATAAGAATAGTAGCATCAGAGGCGACCTCCACAGAACCTTGATAAAGCAGATTGCAGCAACTCTACAAGTGTTGCCATTCCCACATGAGTCTTTTGCTTTATGCTGCTGTCTTCAATCAGTGGTCTGGTGTGAAAACCTATTATTAAAGCAGACTTTGTCTTGATTGTTCTGTGGTTGATTGTCAGCATTTTAAGAAGATTTAAATCGAAGATCTTACCTTGATTTAGTGTTCTGAAAGATATTTAAGTTCAGAGCAGGCTGTGGCATCTATGGAGTCATTTAGCATCTTCAGAACTGTAATGTTATTCCCCGGAAATATTTTTGCTAAGTCTAATAAAGGCATTCATATTTAGTGGATGTAGTCTCTCATTCTGATCAGAGTTGAGCAAAGCTGCCTCTGATCATCACTATTAATTCTTTGTGTGCTAACCAGTTGGTAGATAGGAATAGAAGTGATCTGAAAAGTAGTTTTTGGATTAGCTTGGTGAGGCTTCTGTATTAACAAAAGAAGCAGCTAGTCTTATTCATCCCAACAAGATCAAGCTCCTGATGATAGCTATCAAGTGTTTAATGAATTTAATTAAAATTCATGCATTATTAACATTTCCAGCTGTGATATTGAGGGACTAACAATTTTCAGTTACTTGTAATGAGTAGTGGTGTTGGCTTTTCAGTTGCTTTTGACATCAGCCCTTTTATAAACCTGGAGTTTTGCACAATTACAACTACAGAACTTCTGTGCTGGACATAGCTGAAGAGCAGCTGAGTAATGTTCTCAGATGTTGTGCTTTTTCTTCTCTTTAGTCAGACAAGATGTTGCTGCTTTCAGCAACTGCCTACTTTAGTTTGGGTGGCATTATTAGTTTGTTTTAATAGAAATTGAATGAAATGTGAACTGTGCAGACCAAGGAATGTTGTAAGCTGTCATATGGTCACAGAAAGCCCAGTATAATTAAATCATCATCACGAAGCAAAATTGAACATTCAGGCAAATTGCCATCCCCATGTAGACACTGATTCAGATAGTGTTGCTCTGCAATGAAACAGTGTTTTCATGGATAAGATTTTTGCAGGACAGGTAATGGAGGAAAATACCAGTCCCAGCTATTTCCCAGCCTCTAACAGGAATAATGGTGATCAGAAATTAAAATTTTGTTTCTTGTTTCTTGTTTTGTAGAATGTAATGTGGTTTAGTGATGGGAGAAGGGGAATCAGCCAGCGATATATCTTGTGTATCTTGATAGTGGTTGTGTTAGAAAGTTGGATGATGTTCTTGATTCTCTGTTATGACTTAACCCTGTCATGCTAAACTTGTAAAGATTAACATGGAAAACAGGGAAGGAAGGTAATATCTCATGCTTATTACTAAATACCTTTTTGGTATTTGCACTTACAATATTAGTTAACAAGATGATCTATTAGAAAACATGTGACTGAACATGTGACATACTTGTTCATTCTCAGCTCTTATGGTGTGTTCCTTGAAAAAAAGAAAAAGTTGTTGAAATAGTTTGCTTGAAAATTTGTTGTTATTTTTAAGAAGAAAATAGGTCTTGCCTAGAACACACAAGGTTGCGATCACTCTAATAAGAAATCGTCACAAAACTTTTACATTACATTGTAATTACATTACAAATCATCCCTTGATTTACAGAAGTAGGAATTTGGGGATTATAGAGTTTTTATTCACTGAACAAGAATTCAGCAATATCTTTGTTGGACTATTTAATGTGCTTTGCTCAAATGACCCGTAATATTTTATTTAAGAATTCATTGTAATCAAACCACCAACTTTGTCCAGAAAGGCACATGAGAACCTTGCTATCTGGAAGTGACATATGTTGCCTAAAACATACTTCATGAGAGGATTTCTTTGAATTATGTGTTGGCACTGTGTCAGTAAGCACTTTCTTGTTATTTGGTGAGAAGTTGGAATAAGCAACCATTTTTTTTTAATACTGTTACTTAGATTTTGCTTTAGTGTTTCAGTATAATATGTGATATATATGTGTAGAGGTATTCACACTACTTTTTTCAGTTGTGAAAAGGTAGACCAGCACTTATTACTTTCTGTAGGTTTGCCTTGAAGTATTAATTTGATAACTTTTATTAAAGCTAATAATATGATAAAGCTAAAGCCAATTATTAAAGAATGATACAACTATTATACAACTATTTCAGTATCTTTCAAATCCATTAACTAAAAGCTCTAGTGATTGTCTCGAGCATGTATTTCAGTAGAATTGATAACCCATGAATATCTGCAGAAGAGGATATCATTGTGCTCTTTTTAATGAACTAACAATTTAATACAAAAAATTCATCAGTATCACTGTTTAGAATAAAGGGATACATGTAAATGAGGCTAGTGCTGAAATTATTTTTAAAAAATGCTGACAGTTCTTTTATTATGCCCATTAATTAATTTCCCAGCATTGAGGTTCTCTGGGAATGAATTGTAAAAATAATTAAAATGATACATGAGGTAAATAATTTTGAAATTCAAAAGGTGAAATAGGGAATTAGTTTAGTAAATATTAGTCATACTGTTTATTTGTGCTCATTTGCCTTTTAAAAGCAGGTTACTGAGAAAGTGTGTCTGGGTTTGGTTCACATGGTCTACTGAATTTCTCACAGGTGGAAAACTTGCCATATTCTTTTTTAATCAATAGTGCTTGTCCCTATTTCAAATCAGTTTGCTTAAAGCATGTTAGCATTTATGTAAAGATATTTTGCCTTGCAGCAAAGTACTTCAGAATTAAATCAGTTGCAGCATATATTTACTAATGATATGTATTAAATTTGTGCTTTTTAAGTTAAATCATACTTTAAAGTAGAATTCTGTGAATAAGAGCAGTGTTGATTTTAGTGTGGCACATCTTTGCTGTTTTTCCACAACATTTTTGGCTGACTAATTGGTGTCAAGTCACGACTTGAGATGTAATTTAAATGTTTAAGTACAAATTAAGTTAGTGATTTCAGATAGAATGAATAGGGCTTTAATTAGAAGGAAACTTCAAAACAAATTCCTTTCCAGCCAAATAGTTGTGTCTGAATAACTGAAGCCCAGTTTAAGCCTATCTTAAAATAAAAGAAGTCTTTGCAATACATATTTTTTCTATCTTTGAATGTTGACACAAAGATGAAATCTAAATTTTGGTATCCCAAATGAGCATGCCTTTGAAAATATTTTGTCTGGACATTTTTAGTCAAATCTGCCATGTAACCTATTAAAAAAGACATAGCCTGCAGGTTTTAGAAAGTGTTTTAGAAAGTGCGACTTCACCAATGCTGGGGAGGCAGCTAGTTGGTCACTTCTGGGTTTATCCTTATTTTATTGCTCCTTAGACTTTCCATAACAACTTGGTACTTCCATAACTTCACACCTTCAAGAGGGATTTGAAGTTGAGGTGGGGGAATCTCAGCAAATTAAAGATGCAAAGTCAATTTTCTGGGAAATAGCTAGAGATTTAGACTTTCCAAGGATGTGGGAGTTTTTGAAAAGGCTGCTGGTAGTGCTGTCTTCTCATACCCTCTTACAGCTTGTGTGATCTGTCTGCCTAAGCCTTTTCTGAAGAAAAGACTCAGGACTAAGGTGTGTAGGGAAGTATATGCTTCACCTTTATATGCATGAGAAACAGAATTAATTGTATGCTTGTATTTCGTGCTGTTAGAGGAAGTAAAGGATGTAGTGATGTTCAGTGTTAATTACACAGAGATTCACTTCTTTGACTCGTTACACCATATCATGGTTTGGTAAGATAATTAGGAACCATATTAGTTAGAAGCATATTAGGCTCTAACCTAAATACTTTGTTTTTTAATACATGAGCTATGGTGAACAAAATAAAATATATCTATAAGTAATCAACTGCTCTCTAAAACCTAAACAGTGTAAATTTTCTATTGTTATTGATGTGGGCTTATAATGTAATGTGACTCCTACTTGTTAATGGACTTTAAATCAACCTGGAAGAGTTTCATTAGTTCTTGCTGTTGGTTCTCCTGTTCTCATCATCTCATCTCATAACTTGCAGAAAGTAATTTTTTGTTTCTACTAGAGGACCCAAAATATGTATATTAGATTGAGGTTTTATATACATCCCTCACTATTACTGTTACCTAAAATCACAGTGATTGATCTGTCACTGGCAGAATTCATGCTCATATTGCCACATCCCTGTTTTTGCTATGTTCTGTGTAGTAATCACTAGTACGTCAAATGGAGGTTGTTTTCCTTTTCAAGTTGTAGAAATTCAAAGCAGCACATTAAATAATAGTTTTTCCAGCAAGTACAAAGAACAACTCATAATCACTCTTCACAAGAAGTTTATTAACATGGAAAATTAGAGAAGTGAAATTATGTTTTCTGATAGTCTCACTATCCAAAATGCTTCTGTGTCTATCTAGGTTCTTTTCAAAGTAATATTGGAAATAAGTATTGCAAAATGTTCTCTGTGTAGAGTTTGGCATCTTCTTACATTTGTATCAAAGGCATTTTTCAAGAAAACTGCTTTACTCCACTTTCTTCTGTCAATATCCAATTCA
This sequence comes from Erpornis zantholeuca, assembly GCA_013400515.1. Taxonomy (NCBI): domain Eukaryota; kingdom Metazoa; phylum Chordata; class Aves; order Passeriformes; family Timaliidae; genus Erpornis; species Erpornis zantholeuca. The sequence goes on from VZTN01020429.1 coordinate 12,375, forward strand.
GCAAGAAAGGGATGTAAAGGAGTTACATAAGAAGCTCCAAACCTTTGCTAAGATTTAGCAACACTCCTGTGTGCAAAGATAATAAGCCACCATACAAGAGGAGAAAAAAAGCTGTAAAAGACAACAACATTTCAATGTTGTTGATGTAAAAGTGTTTCATTGAGTGAGAATCCTCTTGACATCCTAGTCATGATTGAACTCTAAAAACTTTGTGGCAAATTCTTTAAAATAACCAAAAGAGAAACATTGATTTTTGTTTTCCACCACAGTTTATTCTGGAAAAGCTAGGGCAAAGAAGTCAAATACACACTTTGCTAGTTATTTTTATTCTATTTGAATTGAGCATATTAGCAAGTGAAGAGGGCAGTAATTTAAACTCCACTCTGAAAAGATAAGGTTATGTGGAAATTTATATGAAAGAAGCTTGATAAAACTAAATTATTAGTTGAAAAGTGGATAAATCATGTAAATAGTAATTATAACTAGCATCCATTTGTATTTGATATTGATTCATAGTCTTCACACACATTTTGCATGCCATACGGAGCATTCCAACAGGGCAAGGTATTGATCCAGAAAAATTTCAGCAGCGGTCTGTGTTCTTTGTGGCTGGGATTTCGCAGCAGAGGTTTATATCACAAGCCATATTTTAGGAATTGTTGCCAAATTGTTGCTGACTTGATCAGAGAGGCCAATGACTAATGTAGATCAGTT
>VZTN01020433.1:3181-59800 GCA_013400515.1 Erpornis zantholeuca
TTGTTTTTTTTTTTTTTTTTTTGTCCAGAGTCGCCTTTGTGAAAGTTTTTAAAGTATCACGACGTGGAACAAGTGTGTAAGTCCTCACACACACTTCAGTCAAAGATTCATGGGCTTCTGAGAGCCTTGATGGCTTATTTATGTGTCAGCAAATTCTGCAGCTTAAATACGTCTGAAAAAACAGATCTGGGGTTAGTTGGAGTCCCGCAGACATGGCTTTAAATGTGCGGGGTGGGCAGGCGGATTCCGCCCGAGCAGAGAAAGGAAACGAAAAGATCAAGAAGCAACGAGCCGGTTTCTTTTCACTCAAAGCCTGGAGAATAAACACAGGCCAGGTTGTTTTCTGCCGAGCCCTGCTCACACAGACTGATGTGAACGCGTCAGGGTGGTGTTGGAAACACCCCGTTCAGTAACAGAATATACCTTTCCTGGCGGGCGAGCTGAGGTGCCAGGGCTGAGCTGTCCCCACCGTGGGAGCCGGGCTGTATCTCAGGGCTGTCATCCAGGTAATTTTCTCCCTTGGGTGATCAGATATTGTCGTGTGAGGACACATCACTTTCTCCTGCCACCTCTTTCCCAGGAAAGGATGCATGCTTAAGGAATGATGTCTCACTTCTTAGCCAAAGCACTACCTTGAACTTATCTTTAGTTTTGCTCTTGTATTTCTTGGTTTAATGTCACTGAAGGAAAAAAAAAATAGTTAAAAAGGGTCCGGGTTGGGGGACAAATGAAGCCAAACCGGGATCAGCAACAGAGTCCCAAGAGCACACACACCTCCCTGACTCTGCTTATCCTCTATGTCCAATATGGAGCCTTGCACGCCTGTCCCGAGAAACCTTCTCGGAGACAATTTTTGTTAAACCAGAGCTGACAGAGAAACCTCAGGAGAAGCAATGCAACTTAGTTCCCAGGGACAACACGTGTTGCCCAACGTTTCCCAAATTGTCCTCAATGCAACCAGAGTATCTGCGGAGAGTGTCTTTTGCAGTCCCCTGAGAAAGTGATAGCTCTTGTGCGCTTTTGATCCTGGACTCTGGTTTAGTCAAGTTTTGGTTGGAAAAAGACAAATGCGAAAGTCTAAATTTTATGACTTTGGGATTTGAATATGAATCTTCGGTCTGGGCACAAGAACACACCAACCTCTGCAAATCAGAGAGGCAAAATCATTATAGCCTGTCATTGGGGTTGTTGTTGTGTCTTTGAAGCAGAGTCCAATAGTAAACTTTTCTGATGAATCGAAGTCGTTAAATTTTAGTGCAGATGAATTATGGTTTAGCTTCTAAAATAGTACAAATGTTTTATAAAAATCGTCTCGTCTGTGGCCTTTTAGAATCGCCTTGTTTCACCAGCTAAAATTCAATTTGAGGCATCTCACCCTTTTCTAAATGTCATCTTCCCAGCAAACTCTATTTATTAATATTATCAATTTTCTCTTTCAAGTCTGTCAGCCCCATGATTTAAGGAGATCCTTTGTCTTAAAGATTTCACAATCGGAAAAAGCCGACTCGAGTCACACCGCTGCGTGGTCTCGGAAGCGTGGACAAACAGCCACGCGGGCGTGTGCATGGCGCTAAAACCCCTTCGAAGGGACAGGCGGGGCCCGGTTCCGCCGGCCCGGCCGGCTGCGGGTGCAGGACGGGCGCAGGATCAGGAGCGAGCCGCGGGCGCGCNCCACCCGTGCCCAGCTCTCCCGAGCGCGGCCGGCCCGGGCCGAGGCACCTTCCCCGCTCCCCCTGCCCTCCCGCGGCAGCCGCGGCGCTGGGGTGGGTAGTGCGCACATCGACATGAACTTCAGTGAAACCAGATGCCAGGGTCTAAATTAATACTAGTGTTTTGCAGATTCTATAACCATTAAAGCATCGAATTAATTAAGTTCTGCGGCTTTCTTTAAGTCGAATGCTTTCGCTTTATTCCCATCGATGGGAGGCGGGTCAGAGCACTCGGGCACAGTGATCAGATACGTTCCAGAAGTTTATCTGCACATCAGGACATGTTCTGAACCGCTTCCAGGAACACTTCGCTTCTCATCAATGAAGCTTGAAAGCTTTGGAGGGTACGGGATAAATATCGCGGACCAGACTGTATTTGCAGCAGAGCAGACCCCAGCCCTCCCAAACTGGCCATTTGAAGGAGAGTTGGAATTTTTTTTTTTTTTTTAGAGGCTCTTTCTCCTAACCCCGCCCCGTCACAGCTAGGTAAAGTCAATAGGCAGGGTCTAAACTGCAAATGTTTTAATGGTAGAGGGATTGACTGGGGACCTCTCTCGTTCATCTCCTTGCAAACAAAAATTTAAAAAGTTTCCTAGAGCACAGGAAAACGCTGATGACCTTACAGTTCACCCCGCACATTAAGACAGTGGCTGCACGGTTGGCTGCCTGAGGGGAAAAAGCAATAGACTTCAGCGGAAATTGAAACAAGGACATTTCTGCTCAGAACGGACTTGGTCTGGTACATCTTTTGGATCAGATCAAGACAACTGGGTTTGATTTTGCTTTGTTTTACAGGGAACACGGGAAAGAGAAAACCGCCCCAAAGTGGGGCCCAGGGTTTCAAAACTGAGCAGCTGATCAGCTCTTCTCTCTGCGCCAGAGCGGTGCCTTACGCTAAGCAGAGAGGGCAGGTACAGCTGAGCCTGCTCCGGGCTTTGGCAGCACATGGCAGCACCGGAGGAGGAGGAGGAGGTCTCTGAACAGGCTGCGGATCTCTTTGCTGCAAGAGGCGCGCTCACCACCCCACGGCTCCTTGGAGCTACGAGTGGATCCTGTGTCCCGACCCCTCTTCCGCTCCCTCCCGCGGAGCTTCAAAGATTGTCCTTCTGCGCAGGTTTCCGCCATCTCCGGCTACTTGCTCACCCTGAAATAGCAATCCCATCTGGCACAGGGCATCTCGTCGAGAGGTTTCCCCCTCCTCCTCGAGGAGTTGCGCCCTGCGCAGTGGCATGACCAGGGGAGAAGAAACCAGCAAACTGCCGGAGCCCTTTAGGGGACACACCGGCAGGTTAACAGACAGGCACGGGCAGGGTTTCTCTGGCTACCGGGGGTCGCAAGGAGCGGGGGACCCTTTTCAACAGACTTTCAGGGAAAACACCGGAGCAGGGAGGAACTTGCTGCGTAGGACTCCTTAGTACTAAGTAGCTTGTGTGCAGCTTCGTTTGAGCAGCAGTCATGAACGTGCACCAATTTAGTCTGTATTTCTCCCATGTTTAATCCCACGATTAACCCCGCGTGCCTTCCCTCGCGCGTGCTCATTCAGCTAATAGAAGGAAAAAAATAAGAGAGAAGATGACTGTCCCAGAGGCCTTTGGAGAGCTGGGCGCATCCCGGGGATGGTGTCAGGCTCTGCGCGCCGAGCTCCTGGCCTGGGGCCGGCCTTGCGAGCCGCCTCTCACCGCCACCCCGACATTGTGTCTGTCGCGACACGAATTGGGCCAGCGCCACAGGCGCCTGAGGGTCCAGTGTGGGAGCCTGGGGACTGCTCCGGTCCAGAGCGATTCCTCCGATATCCTCGAAGGTGGAAATGTTTTCTGGCTTCTCACGGCCAGATCAGGGGCTTGGGCTCGGCCGAGCTTACCAAGAACTTCTCAGGAGTGTAAATATTTTCCCATGAAAATAAAACCAAAATCAAACCCCCGAAACAACCCCTGCCGGGGTAAGTCCCCATGCAGAAGTTTGCTGACCCCATGCAGTCCCTCCCCGCCACCACATCCCCTCACTCAGGGACATCGGTGAGCTCTGATGATAAAGGAGAAATTACTTCATTGCCAAGAGTCACATATATAGTCGCAAACTGCTGTAAATATTTTCATTACACTAAAAAAACCCTCGATTATAAACGATGCAGTTTATTGGAATAATGCGAGTGCATTTCAAAGAAATCAAATACCCAGAGTTACTCAATATTCAGACACTCGAGGCTACAAAGCGAGGTGCAAACAAAGCCTTTTGCAGCAGAATAGCAGTAATGTGCGGCACCTGAAGTTAGTCACTGCTGGGGAGCTGTGTCAGACACTACTAATTAACCTACTTTTCAGCTGAGTTGATGTCAACTTTTTCTAAGCGACGAGAGACGTGCTCTTCCTTGGAGGATGGACCGAGCCCGTCCGGCGTGCCCCCGGCCCCGTCCGTGCCCCTCGGTCCTGCCGGGCACCCCCCGTTTTGTGGGACTGGGCAGCATCAGTCAGAAAGAGCTACGCCGTGTTTCATTTGTGATTTTACGTGGAGTTTGGAGCGCGCTGCGCGGCCCCGTTTGCAATTGCTCTTTCCCCAGGATTGACCCTCAGCCTCCTCGGCTTCACTGGGCAGGGGGCGGCCGGGGACAGCCCCCCCAGCTCGGACTTCCAGTAAAGAAGTCGTTATCCGCGTGGGAAAGCAGCTCTTCGCTAGGGGGGTGTAACACGCTGCTGTTTCACGTTAATAATCTCAGAGCAGAGGGAAGGAAGGAAAGACCAGGAAGACGGAATTAAATTGGCCTCTACACACCCGCGGGCACATCTGAGGGTTTCTTTAGCTCAGCAACACGAAAATCTCCAAAATAACGCCTAAAGTATCTAAATTTCTCATACAGCCACAAATCAAAAAGGAAGATCTAGTCTTTCTCTCTCCCCTGTCTTTCCTAAAGCACCAAGAAAACAAACTATCCTACCTCATCTGAATTTATATAGCCCTTTAACTAGGTACAGATGAGTCAATTTATATCACCTGTGGATCTGGTCCATGGCTATATATATGAGAGAGCGCTGCCTCTGGTTTTTTTTTTTTTTTTTCCCCTTCTTCTCCCTTTCTTTTTTCTTTTAAATGCTCCTGCTAAGGGAGAGAAGGAGTCCTAGTAGGTTACTGGTAGGTAATTTTTATACCTGGGTTTTATATGTAAAGGAAAATGAAGAAGTTGTTGGGCTAGGGCATGATTTGTGAGGAGAGATGGCAGAGAAATTATGTAGTGTAGAGAGGACAACGCTTAGAAGATCTGAGTACAGAAAAAGTTGTTGGTGAGGAAAAGGCCTGAACAAGGACTGAATGCTTGCTTTCTCCACAGTAGACAGCAGAAGAGAGGGGGCTTAAATTGTGGCAAAGGGGGTTTGAGGTGGAGGTGGATTGAGGCCTCCAGCTGTAAGGAGATCTGAGAGTTGGAACTGACCTAAGGAGCTTTTGGAGTATTCATCCATGGTGGAGAACCAGACAAGCCTCTGCCAGGGATGCCATGAGTGTGATGATCCTGCCTTTGAGGCAAGAGACAAATTCGACAATCTCTCTAGCTATATGTCAGATATTTTAGATAAGAGAAATGATAGAAGAAATGACAGATTTGGCACTGAAAACATGAAATAAAATAATCTCAGTCTTGTAGCATCACTATGCTAAAGGGGAAGAGGTTTAGACTGCATAAAAATCCTCTGACATTGCTCCCAGCAAGTGGGACAAGCTTTGAGGACTCTAAGGCAGGTTTTGGTAGTAAAGGATTAGTATTTTGTAGTATTAGCATGGTATTTAAGGTATTTAATTATGTAGCTGTAATATTCAAAAAAAGGGCAAACCAAGTGAAAATGTGAACTTTGCAACGTCCCCAACTAATGTATGAATCACTGAAGTTTTTTGCACTGTCTACTGAGGTTGCAGGGACATTCTTAACTTAAGAAACCCTTTCACTGTGCAGGTGACCACTTCTCCAAAAGAAGTAAGGATCTGACTTTTAACATCAGCATGAGTGCTAACAGTCCTGCATGTCAATGTAAGTATTTAATCTGAATTTTCCAGGCCTCTAATTCTTCTACCTACCAAATCACTAGAAGTAAGACTCAGGACATGTCCAAGTGCTGAATATGTGGCTGATTTTATACCTGTATGCCTCTGAAATAAAACAACGTTTTCTTAACTGGGAGCTGAAGAAAAATATGCTATCCTGAAGCCTGAGTTCTCAATGTATTGAAGGAAGTGTGCAAAGAGTGGTGAAAAATACGGAGGGAGCAATTTCTAATGGAAAACAGAACACAATTTTATAGTGCTCTCCCCTGGAATTTAGTTGTCATCCAAGTGTTTCCCATGAACAATAACATTCCAGATATATCCACCTGGTAGCAATGGGCACAGCTTTAGAGTTTTAAATGTTTTTTTTTAGCATATATGAACCTGAAAACATACTTTCTACTGGGAGACAAGCTGTTTGGTGAAGAACTCCCACTCTTTCCTTTGCTTTGATATAAAATTTCTCTTTTCATTTACTAACATACTTATGGAAATAATTTGCAAACATATTGTATCTCTTAAGTTTGAGATATTATGCCATTTGTTCTTATGCAGACTCCTAAGTGAAGGCATTGTGGGGGTCCTGCTTAAACAGTGGATGTGAAGAAAGCTTCATGTATTTCATGGGTTGGTGGGTAGGGATTGTGCTACAGCATTTCACCTCCTGCTTGTTGAACAATTGTGCATCAACTTTTCACTTTTTACTTAAAATAAATGGCAAAAAGTTGGTCTAGTAGCCTTAGTCACAGAGATTGTTATATGAAAATAACTTCCAGACCTAAACTAATATGCTATTTGAGGGAAGCTGAAATAAAGTGTTGGTGTGAACAACCCCATCTATTTTAACAGATTGCTAATTCAGAAGCAAAATCTAAATTGGGAAGAATGCTGTATTAAATAAATACCATATGCATGACTCATCATCATGTTACTTTTAATGTTTAATTATACCTAGACTTCAAGGTCTATTGTTTACCTTAAAATAGAAACACCAATTTTTTAAAACAAAATGAAGAAATATTTAGAGATTTCAGTCCCAATTGCTCTGTCAGGGTAGCCAGGACACTAGCTAAATGAGAGAAAGAACACATTTAATATGTGATAATTTAATTTTGCGAAGTTAGCCATGCATCTGCTTCAAGAAGATAAACACAAGCACAAGAGCAGTGCAGCAATTACAATGCCAGACAGTTGTTTGTATTGAATAGGTCATTTAGAATGGAGTTCTGGCAAGTGTAAATGTCTGCTGTGCTGCTTACAGCTCCTCTTGGGCACAATAAGATTTGTGAAAGTGTTTTCTACTTGGTGTTTCTTGAACAAACATTTTCTTTGGAGGAGTCGAGAATCTGTGTCTTTTTCTTGTTTGTTCTCCCTGAGCACAAATGACAATATAATTATTTCATGCAAGGTAGTGGTGGTGTTGAGGGACTTCCAGCATATTTATGATCTTGTCTAAATTATTTTTCTTCCTCTGACTAAAATTTTTCAGAAAAGTATTAATTGTCTGTAGAGCTCATATATAGACCATACAATTTATGAAATTACTATTATTATGGATGATAGATAATGATATTTTTACTTTCATATACCAAAACCTTGTTCTCTTGTCGATCTTATGAAATCTCTTAGATGTCTCTGTAGGAAACAGGCTTGCAATTTGGATGTTGTCTGTACAGATACTCACAGGAAAGGGCTCATTTTTGTTTTTTTAAATTTGATTTGGTGGATAAGTAGCCTTAAATGACAATAAAGAGGACAATCTTTATTAGTGCTGTAACTTGTGCAAAAATTGGCAGATTAAAATGTGATATAGGATGGTACTTATTGTAGCTGTGAGTAGGATTTCTTAATATCTATACTACCGCCGGTCATAAATTATTTAATGAGATTATCTGAACACGTTCACTGCTGAAATAAAAGAAAATAAATAATGGGAATCTGAAAATGAATAAAGAGGAAACTTCCTTTCTGTGTTCAATCTTAAAATTGCAGAGGACTCTGATTAGAAACACTGTGCAGCAAGAGCTCTCTTCTACTGCGGTGCCATGTGAACCCGAGGTGCTGCAGGAAGCTGGGGCAAAACCTTGGCCACATGGGTGGGGTGGCTGGGGGTGGCCTAAACCTGAGCTCTCCAGACCTGTAACAGCAGTGGTAAACAGGCCCACTGCTTCTCATATCCTTTGAGTCACAGGGGAGCAGGAGCAGATATCCAGCCTAGGTGCCAAATATTCTACTTGGTGCTCCCTGCTAGTGATTATCCCGAGAGCAGCCATGGCTGGTGAGTGCCATGATGAAGAGGGAAAAGAAGAGGGGACAGGGCTCATGCTCGAGCCTTGCCCTAACTCGATCACGATGAGGACCATGGCATAGGCTGCAAGCTGGATCTTGGGCGTTCTTCTGAATTCCACAGACTGAGAGCAGCAGCTTGGCCTTTCCAGGCTTTTCTCCTGACTGCAAGGCTGTTTAGTAAAGAGCAGGTAACCTCTCCTGACAAATCACAGTGTAATTCAGAATTTAGTGGTCAAGGACCAACAGCACTGGAGAGCACTGAGTCAAAAAAAAACAACCCAGCAGAGTTTCTGGATCATCCATTTTTAGCCAGTTTATGAATCATGAGATGCAGGAATTCAGCAAAGAACTTTGTGTTTTTATAATTATTGTCTCAGGTCTATGTACACCACAGATGTAACCAAAAGTAACCCTTGCATATCCTGCAGTTCCTGCAGAATCTGTGGTGAGGTGCACTCGGATGGATGCTGATGTCTTCTGAGCTGCTGTTGGCTTCTGTGCCACGTGGAGCTGAGGTGCTTGGAAAGGTGCAGCAGGTGCTCCATCTGATTCCATGGAAGGCCTGGTGATGGCTGGTGCAAATGCCCTTGCTGACACCTGCAGGGCCAGCCTTGTCCTGTGAGGGCTGGTTTGCTTTGCTGTTTGATCCCCACCTTGAGACAGATGGAAGTCCTGCTGTGTGAGGAGGGACAGTGGCTGCCAGCTGTGCTGTAGGAACATGACTGCTGATTGCTTCCTTGAGCTGCTTTCCTCCAGCAGCTGTGGCTCCAGGTACAGTGGCTTAATTTCAAAGAAGCAAAGTCCTTGGTAATGTCATGCCTGGGCATTTGACTGTTTTGTGGTGCCCTGTACAGCCCAGACTGGCAGGCCTGTTCTTCACTCTTTGGGGCAGTGACAAAGAAAAAGGTCTTTTCTAGACAGCAAGGTCCTAAAAGGATTTCATTGGGAATTCCCTTACTTCACATGCATCAGCTGTTCAGTGAATTTTTACTTGACTTATTCTTGTCCTATGTTCAATATTTTTAGGGAGAGGGGAACACACCTTTGTTCTCTAGGAAAAGGCTGCTTCTCTTTTTTTAAAATTTAAATTTCCACCCCTCCCCCCACTGTTGATTTTCTTAAACCTTAAAGGTAATTTCCTGGTTACAATATCACCCTTGTCTTGCTGGGTATGCCCTAAGATAGGCTTGTTTTGCTATGGTGAAGGACTGGGGGTTTGATTTAGTTACTTTTGCTTTGGCTTGCACAGGCTTTTTTGAGTGTTATTGACTGTATCATTCATCCCATTACATCAGAGGGCAAACTTTTTTTCCTGAACATCAGCTATATATAGAGGCAAGGAGATAAATTTCCAGACCAAAGATTTCTGGTATTCTAGGGATATTCTAGAGGCCTCTAATTTCAGATCCTTGTCACACTGGTGAACAACAAGGACCTTGCCAGACTTCAGATTTATGTGTAGCAGAGAAAAAAAAAAATAATTGAGCCTGTAGATATGATATGTCTGGCCTAATTCTGGTATGGTTCAGTGAGCTGTGCAGTGTTCTGCTTGATTTACCTCAGTGTAAACAGTGTTTGATCTCCTCTCCTAGATTGGTCTGGTCCCCCCCCTCCTTAAGTAAGGAAGTCAGGAGAAGTTTTGATCCCAGTAGTTGAAGCAGTGGCCTGGCCTCCCACAACTTGTTTTATTTGAGGGCCTCCTCAGCCAAATCTCCTGTGTTCAATTGGATGCTGCTGCTTCCAGGATGTGCTGTTCATGTTCACCCTGCTGTGCTGGCACTTCTCTGCAAGATTTTAGTATGTCTGTGATGCAATGAGTACCCCAAGATATATGGATAGCCTTTATCACAGTTTGCTTGAATTCCTTTTTTATTTTTAATGGGTCACACAGATCTGATAAACGAATGTTTGTGTTCATATAGATCATAGACCTCAATGCCCCTTTTGGCTGTTTGCTTGTTTCTGTGTGTGTAAAGTGCAGAGTTTTGTAGAAATTCAGTACTAAAGGAAGAGAATACCTTTCAGATGTGCTTTCCCTTAAAAAAAATTTTCTCATTTTCCAATATTATGCATAGTTATGGTATTCCGATTTAATTATATAGAGAATAAATATAATGTGGACCCCAAACTGGTGAGATCAGCTTTCAATCACAGCAGGCCATAAGCTCTAGTAATTAACCATACCTCCACAAACCATCCCTGCTAATAAATCCAGGGGAAGGAAAGAGCAGAGCAGAGGAATAAAGGAGAAATCAAAAATGCACAATTTTATAGCAAAGGGCCAGACAGCACCCTGATGGATACGCACCATATCCTTCAGAAAACATACAGTGGTAAAGCATTTGTTGTCCAACCTGAGGTGCCTGAAGCTGGGGATCTGGAGGTCTTTGAAGTGAAGGTGTGCTGGGGAGCTGAGGAGGGACACTGGTGACAGCTCCCTGTCCTTCCCTGTTGGACCTGAGCCCCTTGGGCAGCACAGAGAGAGGAGATATGGGGTGGGAAAACTTTGTGGAGGGGCTGGCTCAAGGTGAAGTCTGGGCTGCTCTGACCCAATGTGGGAGATGGCAGCACCCCTGCAAAGCCTGAGTCAAGAGACTGAGGGGGAATGTGGACAATCCTCTCCTGTGTGGGTTGGGAGGGTTTCACATGGAACATTGCTCCTGCTTTTCAGTGGTGCTTGAAATTTTCCACTCTGCTTCTGATGTGGCACGTGCAGCCCTTGAAAGTTCCCAAACTAGAATCTTAACAAAAGAGATATAAAGCAGGGAGTCGTTCTTCAGCTAAAAACAAACAAAATTAAAGACATTCTAAATGAAAGAATGGGAATTGTAGAAAGATCACCTGTTTCATTTCAGTCAGGCCCCCAGAGATATTAAACACACTTACTTCACAGACTTAATTGCCTCAGGATGAGGCAATCCTGTATATCTTTTTTAGAACCATTAATAACCTACTTCACCTGATTGCAGCAAGTATTTTATTAGAGGATTTGTCAAATGGTAAATGCAAGGACTTTATGCACAGATAAACAACAAAAATTGACCAAATTTAGCCTCCACTTACAGCTAAAGCTCATTTTTATTTTAATCTTCCATTTAATTTGAAACTTAATAGCTTTTCAAAAATTAAACCTACATGATTTTCCTACAACACTTATTTTGATTAAATCAAATATGCTCATTTGTACAATACTCAGTGCCTTGTTATTGAGCATTGTTGAATATGTGCAGTTTTGTATTTTCTCCTTTTATTCCTGACATGACACATAAGAAGCAGAAATTTGTGAAAGATAATGGAAAACTAGCTATCCACAATCCATATTTGAGTTTATTTACCTGTGTTTATTTGCAAGCACAGAATGCTGCCCCTCAGAAGAAGCCAAGCCATGCACACAATTGAAATGTCTGATTGTCTGGATGGTAGAAAAGAGTCTGCAAATTTCAGGGTGTCTCAGTGACAAGATAAAACTATGCCAGGATGGTGGAAAGGGCAGGCAGTGTGTTTGTGAGTAAGGGGAGGTTGCTGTGTGACATCCAGCCCTCCTGGCAGTGCTGAGAAAGAGGGGAGCAAACTGGGGAGAATCCAGGGGACAACAGCAAACAAAAGCAGGAACTTAACAAATATCTCCTTCAATGAAAGGATGCAATAATTTGCTTTCTTTAGTATAAAAAGGAGGAGAATTAGTGGCCTCATTTTTGCTTTGGGTTGGAGAGGTACTAACAAAGAAAAGGCCATCCATTGTTTAATTCTCTGTAGATGTTATTCAGAATTGGCTGATATTTACTGGAAGGTAAGATTAGGTTGGATATTAGGGAAGAATTTCCAGCTTCTGGGATAGTGAAGCACATAACAGGTTGCCAGGGTATGTGTAAAAATCTCCTTGAAGTAAATTTGAAAAACCAAGTCAGACGTCTCCTGTTTGGAGATAGCTCCAGCTCTGGGGCTGGACTGGTCTGGTGCTCTGCTCCTCAGCACTCTGCTCACGTGGCTCTGTCCTAGGGCAAGGTCAGGCAAACAGGTATGCAGTGCAGCAGAGAGACTTTTCTGTGGAAAGCGGGAGTGTATCTGATCCTCAGTATGCAAGACACATTTCTGGCTGGGAGTTAAGACATGGATGGAGAAGGATGTCTGTCTGCCCTGCTCTACAGAGCTAATACTTCTTCTGCTGAAGCTACTTTTAACAGAATTTTATATCATACATTTACACTGCCATGTTTATCTTACTTTTCTTAAAATAAACAAAAACAAAAATCTGGCATGGCTTTGGCACCATCTCCCTCAGTCCCTAATGTTTTAATCTAAAATACCACTGTGGTGCCTCAGAGTGCTTGTAGTTCAGTGTCTCACGTGATTACCCTTTGCACCATCAGTGCATCCCTTCACAGAGCTCTGCAGCCAGGAACTCCCTCTTCTGTCTTCTGATCGTGGCCATAGTGGGAAAAGTAGACATTGAAAAGAAAGTGGGAATGGGAAATAAAGCTCCTAGAGAATATGACATTGACTCTTCTTAGTCTCATTATTTTGATTTCAGTTGAAATACATTTTACTTAAATTAAAAAAAAAAAGTTATAAAATATAAAAACATTCTTGTGGCTATTAAAATCCATGTTCTGATATGCCTGCAGATTCACAGAGAACTTTTTTGTGTACATTTGAATGGAAGCTCAAGAAGAAGCTATCAAAAAGAAATGAAATTTCTACTGCAGAAATATTATTTCATTATGAAATACATTATGACTTACTCGGCTGTCATATTCTGGTGACTTAAAGAACATTGTGGAAGATAAGGGCTGATTATGAATTCTGTGTTGGTGAAGATTAAAGATCCCCCTTAATTCCTGTTGAATTATTCTAAAAGGAAAATAACATGTCTCAGCAGTAGATTCTGGAAATCTGCTTGCTCTTTGGCAGGGGAAGACAGAGACAAGGACTCCAGCCTCAGACTATCTGTATTCTGAGGAGAGTGCACTGACACTTCACCAGGCAAGCTCGCCCCTTTGACTAGCTGACCAAAGGAGGGAGATATTTTCATGTACACAACCCTCTTTAGCCCTAAGACTCTCCTGAAGCATATAATTTCAGTCTAACCTCAGGCGCTATTAATGCCTTTTTTTTCAAATCCACCTTTGTTGCATTAAAATAAGATGGGATATGTGCGCTAACACTGCAAGGAGAACATGATGAATAGCGGAAAATCAGCCTTTAATAATATTATCTTATCATCAGTAATAAACTTAATAGTACTCACATTTCAGTGATAAAAATCCAACTGGTTCCAGTGCAGGATAGTCCTCTATGAGTCAACAGGAGCCAACTCAGCATGTGCTGCCGGTGGTCAGTTCTGCTGTCTTCCTTGCAAATAGGCTTGTTCTTCATTTTCTCCAGTAAGTGTTCTTAACATTGAGGTGTTCTTGACATTCCCTTCCTAAGGAAGTGTCTTATCTGCCACACTCACTAACTGCTGCCTGATTTGGGCTCCCTTTTAGGCTCTTTTTTTACTTTCTAGCAGTTGTTCATGTTTTTTAACAGGTGGCACATCTTTGTAAAAAGGATGGAGAATGCAGTTCAGAAGGGTCCGTAGGGAGCTTGTTTGTGTGTACTTTGCTTACCAGGCTTCCAACTCAACATCCCTTGGTGGATTGGATTTGAACCTGCTCTTTTTGGCTTTCCATCCAAGTGTCTTCTAGGATGTCACCTCCAGGGAACCCCAAATAGGTCATTTCTTTAGCTGTGTGTTGAAATCAACCTGCTGCAGTCACTGAATATTGGGGAGGGCTTAAACCTGGTTAACCTGTGCTCTGCAAATGCCAGTCCTCCTCACAGGGAAAGGAATGACTGGTTTCAGTATCTCCAGTGGACTTAAGAATGGGAATGGTGCCATGAAAACAGATGAAAACAGAAGTAATTATGTGCATGTTCAGACAGAAATTTTCCAAGTAATTTATTACTTTTTCTTTTAAGGTAAGGAAAAAAAAAAGGGAGCAAGCTGGAACCTTTTATAACAGCCCTGCAGAGAGTTTTTAGACTCTTGAATTGTGGGTGTTTACATTCTGTTTAAGATTCATTTTAAGTGATTTATGTTCTGTTTGGATCTGGGCCCAAGGTATCAGTAAGAAGCTTATCATTTTGCAGTGACCCACAGCTCTCTGGAGTCTTAGATTCCTACCAGAACATTAGCTTTGATAGAGAGAAAACTAGGTGTTTTCTGCACTTGAGACACTGGATCATAAAGTTATAGGACTGGAGAAGACCTCAAGGGGTGAGCCAGTGAATTCTCCTTTCCCAGCTATAAACCCATGTTTTAGTGTTGGTGTTGGAATGTATATAGGAGACAGCTTGGGAATGGGGAAGGTCTGCAAAACAAATAACATCAATCGATTTCCTAGTTTAGGATCCAGGAAGGGAGAGTGATTGGGATATGAAAGCTCTAGTTTAAAATGACACTTTAATATGCATTTGTGTCTCTAAGGAAGCATGCTCTCAGGAGCCTTAGCATAATACCAGTTGTAAATGCTATCTCTAAGAACACCACTGCTCCTACAACTTCACCCATCTAAGTTTGGAAGAACACCCTTCTCACATTGTTGTGGTTGCTGCTCAGCAGTATTGATGATAGAAAGAATGTGTTATTCCTTTTTATAACTTTACATAGTGTTCTTTTGGCTCTGCTTCATTCTAAGGCCATTTTGCCATAGCTTCAAATTTAATTTTAGTCATTGCTTGGTAAAAGTCCCTCATCTTGATTGGGACCTTCAGCTCCATTTATAACTCAGCTGGTGGAGTGTAATGTTTGAAGTCACCTTGGATGATGAGCTATTAGACAATGACTGGCTTCTCTCAGGTGTGAAGTGCTGCATGAGCAGAGCTTCATGAACTCTGTGTATGGATCTGTACCCATAGGCAGACATGGATGGCATCCTTTTCTCTTCAAGGAGATGGAGAATAGATTTTAAAGGATGAGAATGTAGACCAAGAAAAGTCTTCATTTAAGACTTCCTTGTATGCATAACAGGGACATTTTGTCTCCTGCAAATGGTTTTGGTGTCACTGTGGCTTTCATAGTACAGAGCTGGAAAAGCATTCAAAAGGATCAGGGGAGAACTAAAACAGTCTCAGAAGGGAGCTGCTGTTATTCAGGAAAGTAATCAAGACTACTCTTGCAAGAAAGCCAGTTGCTGCCTAATAACATTATTTTCTTTGCTTTAAAGAAGTATTGGTGGTGTTCCTTCTCAGCAGGAAAAATATTTATATTTCTGAAAAGAACTGTTTTCCCATAAATTCTGGATAATAGAGTTCTGAAGAACTCCAGATATGCAGGAGACCCAGATATGGTCCTCTTGAAATGTCTTTGTGAACTGGAAATTTTTCTCTATTTTAACTCTGGTTTTTTGCTTTGAGTCCAAGACACTGAGGGCTTGACAAAAACTGGTTTTTTTTGAGTTTTAATAACATCATCTGAGTTTCCCATCTTTGCTGAGCAACTCAACAAAGCTTTAATCAAAATACTGCATTTTGGAATCTGTATTTTAGATACCTCTGTCATACAAAGGTAACCCATTAAAGTTCTCCAATGTCTTAATTTATAATAATAACGAAAAGATCTTTTAAATTCATTTGGCTTGGCACCTACATACCTGAAAAAAATTGAAATAATGAGACCAGGTTAGGGCAAATGAGACAGTGTGGGGGACAAAATCTCAGGCAAACCTATGATTTAGTGCAGTGCGTCCCCTTGTATTCCCCAAACACTGTGCTTGGCAATAGCAGAGATTGCTACTGAATCTTGTCATGACTTCAACTTGTATCTCCTCTGAATCAGGAGTAGGCTATAATATAAATATAAAAGCATAGAACTCATCAGAATTGCAGAAATAACCCTTCACAATGAAAAAACATATTTGAAGATATGACCATTGTATTTTTCTCTTGGCAGGAGGCACGAGTGCTGTGGTAGCTGACACTTTTTAATTTCTGCATGGCAGAGGAAAGATGTCAATTTAGTTTTGCTTTTACAGTCATAACAACTCTTTGCCTAGTTCCATTTATGCAATTCATATTTTGCCATTGTGGCATTAGACTGGCTCAACACGACCTGGTGGAGTAGCTTCAAGCCATTGAGGCATTCAGACAGGTTATCCATTTTCTGAGCAAATTGGTTGCTATGAGCAGATGAAGATTGTATTCATCAGGCACCTGTGCTGGAAATGATTGCTCAGGTAGTGTTTCTCGGCTCCTGAGCTATCTCTGAAGAAGTTTTATGTTTTCTCCTCCGTGTTGCATTGAGAGTAATGCTTAATGATTTCAGCATAATCTAGTTTTTTAAAATAGCTATGTCAGCATCTTTCACGTTTTTGGTTGGCTGATACTTTGTTCATGGTCTAATTTAGATATCAAAATACCTTAACATTTATTCACTGTCTTATGATAACATCCAAGAATGGAAGAACTCAAGTGATGTCACTTAAAATCACCTAAAGTAAATTCTTTTCTACATGGTATGTAGTTAAGTTCTGAAACTTTTTGCCACAGGATACTAAGATGTCATAAGAGTCGAAGACCTGATTGAACAATTTAATAGAAACAAACACTATTGAGAGCTAGAAACACTAGTTTCAGTGTTCAAGAAATGGTTCAGGAAGTCTCTGTGCAACAAATGGTTGGAATTGAGACTATTGCCATTCACCTCCTTGAGTGTTTGGCCTCCCTCTACAGGCACCCATATTCAGCCACTGTTGGAAAAGGAATAGAATATTCCAAAAGATAAACCTTGGTTTTGTCTACAACAGCTATCCTTGTCCCAAAGTTTGTTAATGAGGCAATCAGCCGAGCGATAAAGAACATATTTATGTAGCTATACTTGCTGTTTTATTTTAAAAAAGTGCATCCTAACTTGGAACTAACCCAAATCCCTCTGAAGTCATTGACTCAACAAGCTGACTTCCTTTGTAAGTTAGTTTGAAAACTGGAAATTGTAACAGCAAAAGTGTAAAACCAGAAAATTATTTCTACTACTGTATTAACTGATTATGCTTTAGACAAAGCGTTGGTTAAAGAGTAGGATGGACAGACCATGACTTTCTATTTCTTTTAAAATGTTATAATTCTCAAGTACATTTTTGTACTGACATCTGGATATTTCAATATCTGAAGCAAGTAGGAGCAAAACAGAAACCACCTGGATTTCCAAACTCCATATGTAGAAGATGTAAATGCTCACAGTTTTGCCTTGCTTCCTGTTTTCTTTGATTTTTTCTTTCCTGCTCTGCTTATTTGCTCTGTGAAAGCTTTCTAATTGCTCTATTTTGATTTTTGAGTTCCTTTAAATAAACATAATGCTGTTATTCTGCAGATGTATAGGGAAACCCTCAGCTCTGCTGAAGCCTAAGGGAGACCTATTGTTGATATGACTCCACTCCAGGACTTCACAGTGGTAATCACTTGGTCTAGGAGTAGAATTTTTATAGTTACAATATCAGGACCAACCTAATCAAATCTAAACTTCTGTCTAGGTCATGGTATGTGTTTCACTTAGTTTTCAGTGCTGAGTATTCTTCTTTTGTTCATCCGTGTAATGGACAACATTGAAATATTGCTTTGGGTCTGGATGTGAAATTCAGCTGTCACACAATATTTGGCTCACTAGACTTCAGTAGTTGGATGAAGAATTAATTTAGACTGTTGAATTGAAATAAATTCAGTTAATTGAAGTCAGTCAATAGGAGCTCTTTGTACATATTTGAAAGAAGAATGTAGACCTTTTAAAGTCTAATCAACTACAGAACATTATTAAGTTCCCATAAGAAATGGTTTAAGTGCAATGTGATAATGAAAAATGAGAGTGAAAAAATTTTGTTCATTTTGAGTAGCTCTACAATCTAGAATCTGAAAAGAAACCACTTTACATAATGGAAGGAGACACTTACAAAGCAGTCAGACTGAAAAATACCTAGAATTATAGGGGGAGGCAAATTAGAAAAGAGCTTGTAAAGTGATACAGTGGCAAAAGTAATTTTAGGAGAGATATCTTTTTAGAAACCAAGGAGGTGCTAATGCCTTTATTATGTGAAATGGTGCCTGCAACACCACACTGAGATCTGTGAGCCTCTGACAGTAGAAAAACATCACCAGTGAAAACAAAATGCAGCAAACCTGAAATGCGCTTTGGAGGTTGGGGCAGAAGTAAGAACTGTATAGCCAAATGCTGATGCTTTCACTCTGCTTTGGAATTGAAAAATTAAGACTCTCCTTAGTGATTCAAAAGTCAGACAAATGTTGCAAAACAATATGAATAACCCAATGTTTACCACATTTATTTTTATTTTACCACATTTATTTATTTCATGTGTACCATGTTCCTAAAGAAGATTTTGAACTCAATCTTTATGTTGACTGTCTGGTTCCATCACTGTATATTAATATTGCCTTTGAGAAATCCAGGGCCAAATATCTCTGTCTGGCATCTCTGTTAAACATCAGCATGCAGTTTCCTGAATTTGTCTCATTCTCAGAGTGGTCTACATCTCTTGCCTTGTTGAAGACATCGTAATGAGTCAGACAGCTGTACAGTCCTCTTCAAACTGCAGAAGTGCCTGTACTGGGCCAGGGTAAAGGTCAGTCTAGACCGACACACTGCCCATTACTATTGCCATGAGCAGATGCCTAGGGAAGAATGCAAGAACAACTGTGCAGTGATACTTAGAATTGCACTCCAAGCTTCTTGTGGGATTTTCTCCTGTAGAGATGCCGTGTTTCTCTTTACTAGTCCTGTTGAGTTTCTTTTCTCTTAATATCCCCAGATGCTTTTCAAATCCTTATAGATTTTTTGGAAGTCCAGGTGTCTTCCAGTGAAGAGACTTCCTTATCCTAACTATGCACTGTATATCAAGGATGCCCTATTTTCCTTCTGACATTTACAAGTTTCATCTGATGGCCACTCAACTCTCCTAGAGGGAGATTGCTCCTTCCTCTTACATCCTGTCCACATCATTCTTGATATTAGGGAGCTTTACTATGTCTCTGTTAGTCATTTCAGTATTTTTTTTCCAGTTCCAATAGGTTTAGTATATTTAACCTGCCCATGCCTGGAGGCTGTAAGTGAGTGTTGTTCATACTTGTCACCCTCTCCAACCCTCTTCCATTCTATTGCAGCTATCTGACCAGCTACATCAGTGTAACTGGAACTGCTCTCCTTTTGATAATTTACAAATTTGGCTTCTAATCTTGCAGTGAGAGTCAAAGAGATTGGACCTTGGTCGGCTAAACTGAGATCAGTTTGGATCCCCTGCAAACATATGATAAGGAAACTGGAATTTTAGAGAGGACCAGAACCACATGTTCTCCTTCATGGTGTGTGTGATCAGTTTGGACTGGACTGTTTTCCCTGTTTTGCTCAAAAGGACTTTGCTCTTCAGTGGTGATTATTTATAAATGTCCAACTCAACCTTATTATGAAGAAAAAACCCCTTGCTGTCCTTCTGAGTAGCTGGACAAAATACACTATCCTAAAATGTGAATAATAATTTTTCATTAAATAGCTCCCCCTGCCCCAGGTTCACTTTTGTCAAAATCATTCTAAAAAAAAAAATATTACAGTCAAAGGGAAAGATTAGATCCAATGTCCTAAAGTTTTGGAAAACCATAAGATGAAAAATAATCAGCTGAAAATAGCCACCCAAAAGAGTGATTAACAGGAAAGACAGAAATTTAAACAATGCTGGAAGATCACGCTGTGGATGCTCAAAATTTTCAGC
Source organism: Erpornis zantholeuca (assembly GCA_013400515.1). Classification (NCBI taxonomy): domain Eukaryota; kingdom Metazoa; phylum Chordata; class Aves; order Passeriformes; family Timaliidae; genus Erpornis; species Erpornis zantholeuca. Next base: position 22,959 of record VZTN01020433.1, read on the forward strand.
AGAATGGCTTAAAGCAAGGGAAGTTCAGAATGCTCATGAGCTCATGCAGGACTGAGGCTACATGGAGGATGTGTTTTCTCTCTCCCCAGAGCTATATAAATGATACATCTTGGATAAAATTCATCCCCGATGTACAAGTTAAAAATAGAGACTAGAAACAATTCTTTTTAGATCTAAACATTTGCACAGGATAAGGACTATTGAATATTAAAAATCTGTGAAGTAACATAAAACAGAGCTGGACAGACATTCACAGAGAGCTCTGTAAAAACTTAGAGAAACCTGAGGTAATGATCAGGCTAGGAAGGTTTTTTTCAAAATAACTTTCCCCAGCTTTTTCAGGGTCTGTTAAATTTTATGTATTGAAAAAATATTCTCTGAATGGGATCTCAGGCCATTGGAAGCAGACTCTCTCTCCAATTTTTAGTGTGAAAAGGATCTTCTAAAATATCATATTTGCACACAAAGTTTATTTTACATGAGGTTGTTTATTTCTTCTGTCTCCATGCTGCAGAGGGTGAATTCTGCTCCATGCTAATCAGCCTGGATGGTTAATGCCCAATTGGTGTGTTAAGTGTTTAGGTTTATGATGCTATATAAGTAAAGTGCTAAATACAAATTAAATAAACCCATCATTACTACAGCTTGCATTAGGTTTATAGTGTTGTGTTCTCAAGATGTGCAACCCATTTGTGTGTCACAATTGAAGGTTATACACTTTAGATTATAAGAAGTTCAAGCATGTGGTACAGGAAGAAACATCAAAGGTTAGACTGTTATTATTAGGACACTTCAAAGAAAAGAATTTCTGAAGCCTTTAAGTTTTACGGCAGGTGCATGAAGAAGTGCCAGGTCATCTCAGGGTGGTCAAAAGAAGACTACATTGAAACTAGATTGCATAGGACTCCTTTTATCTGTCAAAGGCGGTTGGGACCCTGACTTGGAAAGAGTTTTAACAGTGATTTTGAATACTGGACATCAAGCCTCTCTAATTTCAGCTGCTCTCAGCATGGAAGCTTGCAGTCATGGTCTCTCCCAATGGGCACATCTGGGTAACAGAAGAGTGTCCTCCTGGTTGTGTCGCAGGCACAGAGCTCCGGGGCGGCCGCGGCCAGCGCTGGGTCAGGCAGGCTGAGCTCTCCACAAAGCACCCAGGGGTTTGAAGCAGATATTTTCTTCAATAATTATGGCAGTGCAGGGGGATGACCTCTGGCTCCTGCTCAATGTCTGTAATCCATTTGGAGAGAAAAATGTCATTCCGGTGTTACTTATTTGGGAGAAGTACAAAAGGAGATTAATTATATTTGTAGTTTAAACAAACTAGCACAATAAATCCAACACCTTCTGATTAGAACGTGATCATATTCCCCTAATGGGATATTACAGGAAGCTATATGGAGAATAATATTTTTACAATCAAATTAAGTGACAGTCATGGTTAATTTTAGCTTATTAGAGCAATATATGTTCAGAGCTTGGAAAGAAAACATTTATTTCTTTAGCTTAAACAGACTTTTCTTTCCTGGAGACTTGTATCTCAGCCCCACCTGCTCTGTGCTATAATTTGTCAATTTAATACCGCTTAACAAGTATATTCTTCTTTGTAACATCATCAGGCAAAATAATGACTTTGTCTTAATAAAATGAAAAAACAAAATGAATTATATATTGCTAACAAAAACATATTCCCTGCAACCAACTGCAAGAGGGTTTCTTTCTGCTAATGAATTAATACATTAAACAATAATAGTTAAAAACCATTTTATATTGCTTTGATCATTCACTTACACGTCATTAAGTAGACTAAGCATTTTAGTGTGAAAAGGCTGTGTTTACAAATTAGTCCAGAGGACATGTTTCACACTGAAGATCAGCACATATATTGTGTTTTATTTCAGCTGCGCATGACACAACCTTAATATTAGAGCCAGATGATTAAAAGAACATTACCTGAGCCTTGAGAGTCACTGAATGAGCTATGCTAAATTGGTTGTTTTCTATTTTGTGATTAATTGTGCTTCTAAACCATATTTTAGTGTGCTTTGTTTTTCTGTCCCCAGTCATCCCATATTATTAAAGAGAAATTCTGCATATCTCTCCTGGAGTCCAATTAAGGATTTGCATCATGACTAGATTTTTCACTTTAATTACTGTATATAAAGTAGGTTTTGACTTATTTCCATATTTATCAAACTATGCAGAAGAAGCAAAATTCATCAAATAAACAGATATCTGTGGCTATAATTGCAGCCTGCACTGAGCATGTAGGAAGAAAATATGAGGGTCCAAATTTCATTATGTAGAACATAATAAACATCTGAATAATTAAACTGCGTGTAAATCAAATGCTTGGCAGTAGTACGAATAGAGAAGAGACACCTTACGTTGATCAGAAAAAATACCATGTTCCTAAATATATTTTTAAAAAATATATTTTAAGCATAATTCAATCAGCACTGACTAGAAACACACAAACCTAAGCCTTAAATCTGTGGCTTGTTATCAGGTGAGGGAGGATGTCATGTGCATTTAGAAACATTTTTTCATTAATAGTAAAGTGAGCTTAGCTCTCCCTTTGCATGAGTATTGAAAGCATGCTGCAAACAAACTAGAGGATGCAAACTCTTACACTGAAATGCCAAGTTCAATTAAGACTTGCAGGCAGCTCTGATAAACTGCCTTAAATCAAAGGGCATAATTGTTAAAGCAGAAGCTTTGTCAGATTTGACTGTGAGGACTTCATTGTTCACTTGAATATCTTCTCCTAGGTCTCAGTTGAAAGGAATACAGGAGCATTTCTTTGTTAAATGATTTCTAATTATGAGCTTTAATTAATGCTTTTCCATTTGCCATGAAATAGTGCTATCATCTATTTCTATTATACATATCTTGAGCCCTGGTATTTTTAGTTCTATAAAAATTTCAAGGAAATTACATTTCATATAGAACTGTGCAAAATTGTTCCAAGCGAAAAATACTAAAAATAAAGTTTTGTGGACTGGACATGACTTCAGTGTAAAATTTTACTAAAGTTAAAACAACGATAAGAACATAATAACATTCATGCTGATTTGCATTTAAAATAAAACAACCCAAAACACAATGTCTTGCCAAGCAAACTTATGTCTGCTTACTCCAGAACAAAGCTGGATTTTGATTGAGTTTTAAGAAATGGAATTTTAATTGCTACTTTGATTAGAATTTTTAGGTACATAAAATCTTTTTAATTTGCTAGAAAACTTCTTGAAAAAGCATTTTATTATTTAGTTTTTTAAAAATTATTTTTAGTGATGTTTATGGGAAGTGAAGAGCTACTCTACTGTAATTGCATCTTTTTGTAGATACTAGAGGTGTTTCTTGGAAACAATAACTTGTTTTATTAATTTATTTCATCTGCCCTACTGAGTATACAAATTATAAGTGAGGAGGAAAAAGCAACTCAGATAAAGGAGAGATACAAAACTTAATAAAAAATGCTTTAAGTGAACATGCCAACCAAAAGGATTTAAGCCTATGCAATCAGGAGAAAGGAAAGCTAATCAAAATACCTGGAGGTAAAGAATAAGTAATGAAATTCTTGTCAAACTTTTATCTATGCCCATCTGCCAATCCAATTTATGCATGTTGTAAGATACGCAGGAGATGTGCTGATTGATAAAAGGCACATTCTTGAAATCTATTCTTGAGGAGGGAAGAATGGAAATGTGCCTCAGTGCATTTCCTAGACTGAGACCTATCTAACCTCCCACACAACCACCATTCAGCAGAAAAGTCGAAAGGACCTTGGGCGAAGCTGCGAGTCTGGATAAAAGCAAATATAGGGCTCATTCTTAAATAAAGGAGGAATAATCATACAATGAGCAGCCATTAGCCCTAACACCACTTTCAAGTAAGGTGCTGGAAAACCTCTGACAGATGTAGTGCTATGACGAGCAGCTTAGGTGTGGTTAAGCTTAGCTTACCCTATTAGGGACCATTATCTGCTATTACATCTGCAGCATGTCACTCGTGTGTGGCACTTAGCAAACAGCTGACATGTCAGGCTCTGGGGCACATGAGGGTGACATGAACGCAGGAAAGTCAGGATGACAGGAGAAAAACCCAAAGCATGCTCTTGAAATAAGGTTAGTGTACCCGTCTGTCAGAGTGGAAACTTTCTGCAAGGAAGGGCAGTAGGATGGCAGGAGAGTAAAGGATAAAACTTGATTAGACGTGTAAGCAGCATTAGTTGTGTGTGCTCTCCTAACCCTCCCTGTTCAGTCTTCTCTGGCAGGGCAGAAAATCACTGATTGGAAATGCCAATACAGGATCATATTCTAACTCATAGTCTCAACTAGGCAAGGTGTTATTTTAAATGCAAAAGCAAAAAAAAAAGGATAGAGGCGAGACTTTACCTTGCTGGGTTTGACTCTTCTGTTTAGGATTAAGAAATATGAGTAGGAACCAAGGGAGAAGTTTGCAACCCTTCTTAATGAGTTTAATTCAGTAAACAAACAGAGGAAAAGCAAAGAGATAAAGAGGAAGGAATGCAAAGATGCTGTAATACCTAATTGCAAAGGCTGCAGTATTAAAGGGCTGTAAGCACAGCAAATTGGTCTTTCAGGAAGCTGACATACCAGTTGTCCTATTAGTATAAAATTATTAACCCAACATAAATCTTTCATAATAAACAGCATAATAAAGTTGTGTCTTAACATCACTGGGGATCAAGGGCTGGTGTCAAGAAATGGTCTTCCTAAACCTTAAGTTGCTTTTCTCTCTGAGCTACACTGTAAGTATTAAAGGGCTGGTTTTGACCAATAATGAAAGTAGCTGAAAAAAGAACTGTTATGTGGCAGAGGCAAGGCAGGCCAGCTGTTCTCTATCGGTCACAGTCACCACTGGTTAAAATATATTGTGCTCACAATTTCTGGACTGAGATTGGCATGCTGAAAAAAACGTGGAAAGTGTGGTATTTATGCCTGGGAATAAGAGAAGAGTAAAGGAGCAGAGAGAGCAGAAAGAGCTCAGATAATACATCTGCGCTTAGCAAAAGAGGCATACGGGAGAAAGGACAACATCCTCTCTCTTGAAGAGAAACACATTATATAGAAATGCATTTAGGTTTACTGGCTCTCTTTCATCTGTTTTGAGCCTCTTCTCCCACTGCTATCCTCCCCAAGGACTCACTTTTGCCTGGAGAGTATTGCATTGAGGGCTGTGATACAGAGGAAGTGGAGATCCACAGCTCATATTTCTGGGACCTGGTTATAATTTGGTTGCAATGCAAGAAGTGGCCAACTGTGCAGTGGAGTTTATTAGACTGTCCAGGTGTTTCCTGTACTTCCAGGGAAGGATCAAAGTCTGTAGTTACAAGAGTGCATAGACTATCAGAGTGTATGAAATATATCACAAATGTATTCATTGAAACTCTGTCAGAGCTACTGTTGGAACTGTACTATTAGCCTTAGAGACTTCAACATCCATATGAACATCAAACCAGATGAGGCAACAGCTGTTTTCCTGGTAAGGCCGAGCAACCTAGATTTTACCCAGCCACTTGACAGGCATTCACAGGGCAGGGAAAAGTATTTGATTTTCATTTGCATATGGTCTAGTTGTCAGAAATACAAAGGAACCCTTTTGTTTGGTTTGAGAGTTTTCAACTAAATTTCAATGCGAGAGCTATTTTTCCTTGCTTAATCTAAGCAAGTTCTTCAAGATCAGCTAGAAGTTATTATTTCTAGCGTTTTTTTAACCTTGAGTGAAGTAAAAGCTTTTTCTTCCTGGCTTATTGTTAGCAAAGACAACCAAATTCTCTGGGTTGTGGATAATATGGCAATCAATTTTATACTGATCTTTGTCCTTGAAAATAAGCTTGTTCAGTGGTTGAAGTTCACAGTCTCTGATTTAGGAGATTTAGCTGGCATTTTTTGGACCTTCATATATAATATATATGTATACATATTATTAACTACTATTGGGAATCTCTTTTCCAGTTCCAATGCAATTTATTTTCAATCATTGCTTCTCTGGAAGTATTCCTTAAAATGCAGTGTTTTTAAGATTTAAGTGTTTACACAATGTAGTATTTCAAAGAGAATACTCTGCTCCCTTTCAGTAGACACCTATTTGTTTTTTTGGTCATATTAACATGTTATTTACATTTTCTTATTGTAATGCCGCATTCTTATTGTATTTTAGAGTTTATTAAATTCTTAGTTACTTGATATGCTCAAAAATATAATTAGAACCATTATTAATTACTATTTCTGCTCAGCTTACCCAAGGTAGTTTATTTCCGCCTATTCAAAAATTTTAGTTTTGCTTCATACTACATTTACTTACTAAATTTTATTAAGAAATCATCCCTACAAAAAGTTGGTTTTGATATTCATGATACTTACTCTCCCCAGCAGTGGCTTCTTTGGAGTTTTAATCTGAAAATCAGTTCAGAAGTCAGGTAAACACTCATGGGTCAATACCTGGCTTTTGCTGTCTCTGCTGTATAGTTCCTGTTCTACTGACTTTGAACTTGATGGGTTTGAAACCTACTGAACTGTAGCACATAATAACAAAGCACTCATAGACTATAATTCCAATATCAGTAGTGACAGAGGCTTAATAAAGAGTGCTTTCGATGGTAAAAAGAGCATACGTTCATAAAAATAGTTTTTGCACAAAAATGAGAGCCATTGACTATCACTGTCATTCATTATTCTGCTTAAGGTTAATGAGACATGAAGCAAAATAAAGTGAACTGCACACTACTGAAAAGCTTCTCCTGCTTTGCACAGGGTGATGCAAAGGACATTTAATGTAGTTTTACACACAGAGCTGTTTTTTTGCCTAATGTGGATCAATCCCTGAATAGCATAAAGCCAAAGAGATTCTTTGGGGCCTTTTGGTGTAAGAGCTGCAGTGAGGCAGGAGAAAGCCCAGAGAATGCAGCAGCACGCTGGCAGTGTCAGTGAAGAGCTGCTTAAGGCAGAGCCCTAGAGAGCTCTTCTCGTCCACAGGGCTTGGTGCCACCAGAACCACAGCTCAGAAAGTCGTGCTGGAGCCCTGCACGTGCTCAGTCCTGTCTGACTCTAAATTTCAGCTTGCTTGCTGGCTTTCCCTGTGCTGGCTTCTGATTGTGCTCCGCAGGTTTGACATGTAAAATAACACTGCCCCCAGTTCCCTCAAATTTATGTAACTGCTTGTTCAGAACTTTCTCAGATTTTTGTTGGGTGAGGAGGCATGCATGGTTTGATGGCTTTGCTACCAAGGGTGTCAGCCAAAGCTTTACTTCCCTCTGCAGCTTAATCTTTACAGTACAGCGCAGTAGGACTTGTTGGAAAGCTGGTGCTGCCATTGTGCTAGCATTTCAGTGGAGAGAGACAAGGAGGCTTCTCCCAGCCAAGGGAACTGTAACTAAGGGAAATCTCTGAGTGGTTATTTTGAACACAATTGTCATGTCTCAGTGTTCCATATTTCAAAATTAAATTAGTAGTTTTCTAATGTTTAATAGGGTAAAGGCATCTACATCTCAACTATTTGCATCTTGAGTCCCTTTCAGCGCTTTAGTTAACTGAGACTATAAAAGAACAGAGGTTGCTGGAAATAAATTTTCTTTAGGCTCAAAACTTTGCCAATTGTATATTTTGCAATTCAGCTGTCATTTATATGAAATACACTATTTAATTATATTTATTCCTACAAAATATAATTTATAAAGCAACCCACTTGGAAGTTTTTCACTGCAGCTACTTATAGCAAACAAACTGTTGGAAATGAAGCAAAGGGAAAGTCTAAATGCATCTTGTCTGAAAAATAGGAATTGCATTATGTTGACATTACTTATTTGAATATATGAAATTAAATTTGGCTGACTAAAGGGTCTATAAACATTGCAGTTCTTATTACCTTTATTTATACAGTACCAGGGTGTGGACAAACAGAGGATGCTCGTTGCTCAATGGTATCAACTGTATGATGCTGGCTAGTAAAAGGATGGCTTAGGAAAAGCAAAGTGGATGAATATGGCATTGATAAATAGAGTGTGCAGCTTGAGACCAAGTTATAAATAGGCTGCACAAGCCACACAACATATTTGGGACTGGGAGTGTTAGCATGCCTACTCTCTGTAATAAAATCCCCTGGTTCTTTTTCTCTGGTTGTAAAATTGGCTGGAGTTTGTTTTTCACATCCTGCTCACTTTATCAGGGTGAGAAGAAGGTACGTGCATTTGGAAACTGGATTTCTTTGTTGTCCCCTCAGTGCTGGATGGCACAGGCGTGGAGCCATAGCAAGACTAAAAGATGGAGAAGGGATGATAGCATCCCCAGTCTTCAAGAGCTGCTTATGTCTGTTTTTACTTTTGGTAAAAAAGAGGGATGGGAATTTGGGGCTGTGCCTGTGTGAAGGAAGGAGTGAGGGTTGTGTGTGCCCCAACAACTGTACTCAAAACTCTGACAGCTGAACTCAATGGAAAAGTGATCTCACCTCTGATTCACAAATTCAAGGGAATGGGCTATATGAGGTAAAATGAATATATTGGCGTTTCAGTACAAAAGGAAAAGGCCCAGGTGTGTGTGATAGCAGAAGCTGGGCAATGCAGAGGACAGAGGAGCTGCGCTGTGGTGGCTGTGCTGGAGCCCCTTGTGCCCGTGGTGCTGCTGGGCAGCAAGGGGACAGAGATGGGATCATCCCCTAGTGTGTGACTCCCAGCTCCTGCCACAGGCATTAAATACTGCTTTTCTGGCTTTCACAGTGGATAAATAGACTATGTAGAAACCTAACAATTTGTCTTTCAAATAATGCCCTCTTCATTTTGTGTTTCTGCCCATAATGCTCCTACTGACAGAGAGATGGTAGGAAAAGTCCTCTGATTTGGTGTAGCATTTCAGATTTATCCACAAGCCAGTGCCTTCCATATTGCTGAAAGCAGCCAGTGTTAACTGCTTTTTGGAGTAGATTTTGGATCCCAGTAGGATTTGACAGTTTTTATTCCTTTCCAGAACAACTTCATGCAGACTCCACATTTGTGAGTGGTTTCTTGATTGTCTAGGACACAGAAAAACTCTTGAAGGAATGGCTATACTAATGAAGAATAGTCTCCTGAAAAGCTGCCAGCCTTCTCTCATACAGGTTCCTGAAAGCAATGCTCTGAACATATAGGGTTGGTAGATTTCATTTTTTTCTGCATTTTTCTCATGCTTGCCTATTGCTTACCCATGCCAGCTTGAATACACTGACATTGCTATATAGCCAGTACTCACGCCCCTGCATTCTTCCTTGCACCAAATACAGTATTTTTCATGCAGAGTTTTATCCCCAAGATATAATACCTTAGTGCTGGTGAATGGTAAATTATTGTTTAGGTATTAAGTGCCTGCTCTGATGTCCATCACCTCACTTGAACTTGAGTGATGGCAGGCTTGGTATTCTCCAGCAGTTTGCATTGAAGGCCTCTCTCTACCTGCCTTTTCAGTTCATCCTGGATAGCTCTGTTACAGATAATCACTAACTGCATATTTCAATGGTTAAGGTAATCTATTAATCTTGGATTCTGAGCTTTCCACTCCTGTTTGCCATGATAATCCCATGCTCTTTGCACTACCAAATTGACAGCGGTGTACCTTGAGATTTCAGTGTTGTAAAAGGAATGGTTTTATAGCAACAACCTCTAGTGATATAAGCAAAATGAGACTTGTCATCATTCTGTGAGTTTGAACTTACTATAAATAGAAAGTGTTCAAAAGGTGTTACTTAGTAGTTTGCATTATGCAGCTGTCTATTTAAATCATTTAATTTTGGCATCTAATCTAACTTGCAGTCTCCATCAGAGACAAATAAGAAACCATATGTGAAAGCATCTGTGAAAATCTTTCTTTTATTTATGACAACATTAAAGAGAGGCTCTGATGTCAGTTACTTAACAATAATAGACGTTCCTTTGCACCTATAGTGCCTGGTTACTTGGGCATATCCCTCTGTGGTATCTTATACCTACTGCTGTTTGCTTCATTATATACAGATACACAGCAGTGAAGACAGTAATAGTCTTTCTTAATTAAATAAAGCTAAATGTTAATTAGTCAGAAAAATTGATTTATTTTCAGTGCATGAAACTTTTCATTGTGTCTCTCTTCTTTTTAAAGAACAGGTTGGATATTCATTTAGGACTTTACATTTTTTCCTTTATTTCTGCACTGTATTTGGACTCTTGTGGTGGGATCTAATAGTCATAGAAAAATTATAGGTCTACAGATGTTTTCAAGATGTTACTCTGTCAGTAGCAGATTATCCCCTGTAGCAAAATCTCATTAAAGTGCAATTTACAGAGCTCTGCTGATGTTGCCATCAACCAAAATTAAAGGCATTAATTTTTCAAAGTTCACAGAAGTCCTTACATAAATGATGTAGCAGTTTGCAAGAACAATTTACAGAAGTGTTATTTGCAGAATTAACCTACATTAACAGAACAAATGTTGTAAGGGTATAAGAAAGGATTGGGCAGTGAAATTGCAGATGTTCATGGTTTGTTTTAGGTAGTGGGTGCAAAGAACTATTGAAACGAAACAGTTATTTTTCTTTGATGTAAAGTTGGGTAAGTGAGTTGGAATCTGAACTCTGTCTGTGAAGAGTTAAGCTTATAATAGAGTGATAACCAGTTGGGGACACCCATGGAGACCTTAAATTCTACTTTGAAACATCTGTACTTGATATCTCTTAAAATATTCCCATTTAGAGAATGAGTTTATGTAGCTCATGTTGTGAGTATGCCTCTTCAATAGAGTACCAAATGCTTATCCAGGTATTTATTGTCTTAGGATGTCTGTACTTTAACTGAGCCTAGAACTTCCATGTCAAATACATTGGGAAATTTCAGGCTATTGGTGTTTTATGGACCAGTACCAGAGTAAGCCTCAGTTAAATCAGTGGGAGGAGATGACTCATTTTCAATATTTAGAGCCATATGCATATGTAATGATCATGTTTAGTGAACATTCACCTGCCTTTGCAAGCACCCTGAAGCGCTGGCCAGCGTGGTTGTCATGGCGAAACCTCCACAGCCACAGTTATCTCTTCCACTTTTGTATGTGCTGTCCTTCATTACCCAGAATTAACATTCAGCTGATGGGTAACCCCCTCACTCCAGTGCAAACCAGCTGAGCATGTGCTTGGAGTTAAAAGTCACCATCTCTCCAGAACTGGGAGCTAACAGAAACATTTTAACTTCATACTTACAGAGGACACACTGCCCACTCACACATTGTTCTGTGTATTCATATAAGGTTCTATACCACTCTAACAGGTGGATATAATTAAATCAACACTTTTACTTGACTTTTTTTTTGTCTATCACAAACAGTTGTTTAGACGTGAGCTGGTAAAGCTGGAACTGTACCAGGATGCTTTCCAGGGAAAGGCAATGATGGCCCTAAGCTTTAGTTCTTCTCTTTACTGTTTTGGGAAACATTTGTCTTGAATGTGATTTTGGTTAAAGATTGAACAAAAAAATTGCCCCAAAGATATTTCTTTGTCTGTCACTCATTTCTAGAATTCTCCCAGTTTATGAAAGATTCAGACCTTTCAGAGAAAAAACCCTGTTTTGTCTCAAGCAGTCAGTTCATTCAGGCTTCACCCCATGTGTTACCCACATCTTTGTCAGCTCTGAAGTGTCTTGCCCACCCCAACAGGCAGGAATGAGCAACTCTGTGCACTCCACCACCTTAGGAGTGCCTCTTGGCTGATCTCCATTCAGCCTTCTCAGCTATTCAGTTTCCAAGGTGCTTAACACTGCGGTTGGGGTTTGAGGTCTTCAGTGTTCTGTATTCGCAAAAGACGTGCTGAGTGCTGCTTCTTTTTCAGTATCTGAAAAAATCAGAATTTTAGAGATTAAAATGGGGTAGGGGTGCTTTAGAGCAACCCTCCCAAGCACTGAGATGCCCACAGAGAAGGCCCCCACATTGTGGCACCACTGTGTTTGTGGTTCCATTGCGCACTGGCTGAAAAGAATGGGGATGGGCACGGGAGTTGTGGGGATGGCAAAACCTCACTGAAATGGCACAATTCCCAAATATAAAACCACAATCCAGCAGATTGCTTGTGAGTCACAGTCAGCCTTGGCAATTAGACAGCCTGGATATTTAAATTTTTTTAGCTGCTAGAGACAGAAAAGTGAGGACTGGATGGTCATGTAGATCACCACCTTGTCCGTGTGTGCAGCAGAGCACAGGGCTGACCTGTGGGGACCAAGACTGGCTTGTGGGGATTGGGGCTGACTCAAGGGGATTAGGGCTAACCCAGGAGTCTGTACACCCAGAGTAAAGAGAGGAGGTTAATCAGGCTAGGTATTATCTTGGAACCAGCTATACTGGGGGGAAATCTAGTGCATTCAGGACTTGTACCTTTTAGGACTGGGTTTGCAAGGCAGAAATTCCTTGAGTTTGCAGCAGCTGCAGTATGGACAGGTGTCTGATTGTCATCTGCCAGCCTGCTGAGGAGTAAAGGGCACATCCTGAGAGGGCTTGAAGATTGGGACCTTGAGTTATATGGCTTAGAGACCCTCTAACATGTGTCTGATGCATTAATCCAGTGTAGGTGCAACAACAGGGGAGAAGTTAAATTGAATTGCATTTATTGCCATTTTATAAATGTTGGCTTATTTGTACTAAAGCAATTTATTTTGGAATATGGCTGCTAGCCCTATGCAATGATACACATGCATAAATTACATTAGAGATACAAATGTCTGCCTCCTCCTGTAGTATTCAGCGAGTCTACAATTAGACAGGACTTGCTTGATAATACAGGCCATACATTTCTCCTAGAGTTTTGCCTTCAAGTTTTTTATTGAATCAGAGTATGTAATTTAAAAAAATGCACGTGGAATTGATCACAGTTGTTGGTAACTGTGTTGGTAGCTCTGGTGTTTGAACACAAAAGTAATGGTGAATCGTAAGATTTTGAGTATCAGTGACTGCAGCTGAACATACTTAAATAAAACCAACCAAATAAACAAATAAATAACGAACGATGTTTTGTTTCATATTTCAGTTTTAACAATGTAGTTAGTGAAGAAAAGAATGTGATCCCTGATTGAAAATTTTTGTATCTCTTTTCCCAAGAGCTGCTGTTTTGATTTCTTGTCTTGTGTCCCTAAATATAGTGTCGTTTTTCAAACAGTAAATGCATCAGCTTTTCTTCATATTCCAGTTGTCTCTGAGAGATTAGTATAAATCATATTGGCTTTCAATAGGAGCATTTTCAGATAATTTGTGAAATTATGCAAAGGAAGAATAGTTTGCAAAGGAAGAATATTGTGAAACCACGCCACTTTAGCAATGTATCAGTATTCTGCAATAAGTTTTATTATCCATCTCCTTTGCGTAGAAAATGTGTGATAAACACAGATCATCATCGTTGTCCTTTTTATTTCCCATAGATGATAACGTTGAGACTTTAAAGAGTTAAAACACAAGACCATTTTAAGGGCCAGCAAACACGTGTTCCTGATTTGCAGGAAATAAGTATTTTCCATTCCGGTAAGCTGTTCCCCGAGAAGCCTTACCTTTCTTTCGCAAAACAGTGTTACTCAGCTGAAGTTCCTACACTCAAACCACTTTGATTCTCTGGAGAGCAGCGGCCCCGGGGGTCCCCCCGCACCTCCACCAGCTCCCGACCTTGCGTGCGGCCAGCCCGAGCCCGGCTCCCGCCCCGGGGGCTCAGGGAGGCTGTGCACGCCGCTCCCCCGGGCTNGCCTCCTGCCCCGCTCCCCGTGGCGTGGGCACGGCGGCCGTGAGGGTGGCACCGCTTCCCTTCCCGGCATCGTCCCGCTGTGGGAAACCTCCCCGGGGCCGCGCATCCGCCTGGGGCTGCCCTGGGAGCGCAGGGGAGGAGAGCAGCGCTCGCTGCCTTTGGTTTCGCGATTAGCCGGAGCCCTGCGAAGCTGAAGGACGGCGTTTAAAAGTAGTTGCAGATAACGTAGCCAGCGCTGTCGAATGCGCAGTACTTATTGTTGTGCTCCCCTAGAAAATAAGCAGGAACCAAAATAAAAGTGTTATATTAATATTTAATACACGTTTGGCTATGTAAACGTGGGATGGGTTTTAAAAAACATGGCACAGAGAGGAAAATGTGAATGTTTTCGAAGAAAACGGTGTTTCTCACAGCTTTTGGTAAATGCTTAAACTAAACTTGGGCTTCACTTTGCAGAAAATGTGAGAACCATATGAATGCCTGTGCCTTATGAAAAGCCATGAAATCTAACGGCATAAACCTCTGTTCACTATTAACAAGCAAAACCCTATTCTTTTTGTCTATAAGGTCCTGATTAATGGACAGAAACCTTCTTCCTTGTTTTTTCACATTCTTTTTGCAGTTCCTTAAATGTGAGACAGACAATAAATTATTTGCACAGATTCTACTACATACCAGTTCCTATTTGGAGCTTGACTGAGAAGCAGAAACAAATATGGGTGTTGTGAAAACCACATTGGGTACAAAGACTGCACACGGATTGCCACTTATAGTCAACAGCTGGGAATAATATGGGTCTTTATTAATCTGAATATTAGTGGTTGCCATTTTGTTTCTTTTTTTATGATTTCGACAAGATGGCGGGAGGAAAGACAGAAGGGATTTCTTGCTGATAAGGATGCTCTTAAAACTCATTTTGTGCCAGTTTGTTTACCCCTTTTAAGTGAAGTGCTCCTTTTATTTTTCTTTTTAAGAGTCTGCAACTTCAGTAGTTAGAAAGAGAGAACTGAATTTAGAGCTGTACCAAAAATGGCAATCCTGATCTGCAGTGCATTAGGAAGGGAGACAATGGGACGAAGCAGGCAGGAGAGTGGAGACAAGAAATTTATTACTGGGCATTGCCTAATGAGATGAAAATTCCTTGGGATTTTCAAATAAGCACCACAGAAGAGCAGCAATACCAGTGTTCATCTGCACAAACCTTCCCACACTTCAAATTTAAAATAATAACTGTGTCTTGTTATGGAAGGACATGGACAGTGCTGGGAGGAAGGATGTGACTGTGGTTAAAGTGAGTATTGGATGCAGAAAACTTGACCTTTAATTCCACCTTTGGCAGTTTCAGTCCGTGGTAATTCACTCTCAGTGCGCCTCAGTTTCCCTGCCTGTAAAGCAGTGCTGATTGTGGGGCTGGGCACAGGGGACAGCTGAAATGTACATTCCCGTAGATAAAGCCCTATATAATCTAAGTGCATCATGTTATTTCTGGTTGAAATCCTTGCCTAAACAAAATTCTCCCTGACCTCCCTGAGAAGAGCTGCAAAGGTCAAGGCTATTACATTTGGACCATTATTACACTCCAGGTCTTGGAATAAGGAAATAAATCACAGATAATGAGAAAAAGTTTCAAAAAGGTTTTTTTTACAAATGGAGAAGACACTAAAAGGGGAACATTTTCTTGAAAAAGGACATTTTCATACACTACTGAACTAATAATAATTTTACTTTATGTTTCTAGTGTTTTCAGGTCTTACAGGAAAGACGAGAATGCTGCAGAGCCCTCCAAATCCCCTTCTTTTTTAATGTGGCTGCTTTTTGTGATTATAGGCTTAGACATGATCTGCAAGATTTAAATTCAAACAAAAGATGATGAAAACGAGAGGTGAAAGTGTTTTTTGTTTTCTATCATCTAGCTCTCTATGCTCTGCTTTTTATGTCATTGTTTTAATAATTTAGCTAAATTGCTGGGAAAACAGACAGTATTTAAATCAATGTAACAGCCTGGTGTGGACACAAGTGTGTGTTAGTTATAAAGATATTTATTACAGTATAGCTTTAACGAAAACAAGCAGCAGTGGTATGAATAAACTCTGAACCAAGAATAGTCTGCTTGTGATATGAGGAGGCAATGATTTTAGCCAAAATATTTTTTCCAATTGATTTGATTTCTTTGGTGTAGAAACTGTATTGAGGCAAGGCCTGGGGTGGGAGGGGATCTGATACGAACCAAAAAAGTTGTAGGAGGCTGTATCTTGACTGTCATGCTGGATTGATTCTGAAAGAATTAGGAAGATGACTATATTTCTTACTCCTTTTTTTTTTTTAGATAACATTAATTAGTGTTTTGGGTTTAGTAATGTTTCTACACTTCAAATTTGTGATGTGAAAATACATGAAAATTTTTCCACTGTGAAAAGATTAGAGGATTGCTTTTCCAAGTAGCTCATTAAAAACTACCTTATTGTATTTATTCAAAGATTTAAGTTGGAAAAAAAAATCTTTTCAGTTTTTTGGGAACTAGGTCTCTTAAGGATAAATTGTTTTCTATAAAATGCTGGTATTTGAACTGACTCATTTGCTTCTTGAAGATTGAGAACTTCTGTCTTATCTGTAGAATATAGTACATCTTTCTCCTTTTATGCTTCTGTTCCCTGATTACATTCTGTTTATCATATCAGAAGAGTCTGAGAGTAACTTTGTAAGTGAAGAATAAAAGACATAGCATTTCTTATTACAGGCAAAATCCTGCTCAAACCATAATAAGGTGAAAGCTTGGAATATACCATGTACATGATAGAATTATTTAAATTTTCTTTTCAAACAACAGATTTGGAATGATTGTCCCACAGTTTCTGCTGCTTAATATTTTTAATTATTTTGCTCATGAAGTAATCACACAATGGCAAACTGCGCTTTAGTGCAAACACTCTGAAGGATAGAATTAAGGTTGAATGTTCACTGTTAACGGTGCCTATCCTCATTTTTATGTGCTTAACTCTGCAGCTTTAATATTGCATTAACTTGGTTTTTAGAGAGAACGTTTTGCCCTAAGTATAAGAAAAATGTTGATCTTTTATGTTGTCAGCCAGGGTAGATGCAAATCCTTCTACTTTTTATTGAAGAATTAACCATCTCCCTCTGGAGCACAAATGCCAGCAGTACTGGTATAATTTTATTTTTAAGGCTATGGCCTGTAGTAAGCTGATTGAATGGTATAATATGTTCTATTCAAATCTGACTGCTTATGCACTTCATTTCGTAGTGCCTTTGAAAATATATCATGTTCCAAGATGAATACAAGTTATGCATAAAAAAGCTGTTTGTTACATAGCTTGGAAAATGTGGAATCAATTACTATTAGATTTAAGAAAACCAGGAGCCTTTATGATGAAAAAAAATTTATTTAGTTTGTAGTAATAATATCAAGTTACAGTGCAACAAATTCCTTTCCCTTAGAAAACTAGTTCAGTTTTAGTTCAAAACAATAACTCTTAGGGGATAGTGAGTGCCTCAATTAATATTATGTCAATTTGTTTTACCATCTGCATGTATTTACTGACCCAGGATATCTCAGAAGGTCTGCCCTAAAAATCGTCATGTTTACTCAGCTGAAAACAAATCTGAAGATCCCATTTCATTTTCAAGCCACCAGGATATGTTAGCGTATGTGTTGACAGATCCCTCAGGTTTTATTTATGGAACAGCATTTGCGTGAGAGATAATAGGCTAAGAATAACCATTACCTCACGTAATTGTTGTCTCCTTAAGGCTTCTAAAAATGTATTTGGGGTTGGAGAGCAGGCAGCACAGGCGGTGTAAGGAGTCCACCAACTGGTACCGTCTGTGTTAGTTACTACTAATCCAATCACTTGGGATCAGATAGTCTTGTGGCAGCTTCTTCCCTGTCAGAGAGACAGCTTTAGAATAGCAAGATATAAGGGCATGTGGTAGATATATAATAGATATAGAATAGCTATATTAGCAACAGGTAATAGTATCAGTAATTATAATAATAATAATAGAATAATGGATACATCAATAAAGCATGCCAAGAAAGTATTGTGCAACTTGTTGGGCAATAAAAACATTTTAAAAAAAGAGATGCATTTTAACCATATCCACGCAAAATGTTCCTTTTCTTTTTAGTCGTTGACCATTGTTTCTTGTGAGCGATGTGTGTGTCTCTGCTTGCCTGATATTTCCAGCCTGGCCCTGGAGCCTGGCTGGATACACTAAGGGAATGGTAAGAGGCAGGAGGAGGAGGAGAAGGGAAGTGGGCATTTAGTGAGTAGGGAAAGGGCAATTTGTGTGTCTGTCCAACCATGACAGCAGCAGATTCCCTTGCAAAAGACCTACAGGGCATTTATAAGGACCTTGAAATCCTCCTCTTAGTTGCCATCTTACATTTCTCTTTAAAAATCACTCTTCTAGAGAAAAGAAGGTTTTCATAACTTAATTCTTGTTTTCTTTCCTTATAAACATTGTTCTTTCAAAACACCCAGGTTTTGAGATCCCCTGAAACACAAGGGTTTTTAGTGTACCTTCAGTATGTTTGAAAACTTTAAAAGTTGCTGAAGATTTGAGAAGAAGTTTGACTTTTTCCTGATATATAGTTTTGGCTCTGAAACAAAGTTTTCTTAATTTTTAGTTCTTGAGTTTTTCTTAAGGAAATTAAAAATATTTGAAGGGAAGCAAAAAGCTTCCCTTGAATTTTTGATAGTTCAGCACAGAATAACTTTGGCAACATTATGTAACTAATATATAGGGCAAATCTGACTCTTTCTCTAGAGGGCAAGAGACCAAACCACACAGGTTATTTAATAAATAACCTGAGGACTATGATAGAAATAGGAAGTTTTTCTTCTTTATGGAGTTGTGTGACACCAGTTGCACTGACCAGGGGGTAATGGAAAGCTGGGGAGGGATGCAGTATTTAAGCTTGCTCAAAACATGCCTGCTTTCTGGGCCTCAAACCTCTGTGCTTCATTATGAGAAGTCTTTCAAGTGTGAAAGGAGTAAAGACCAAACTGTGGTGGGCCAGGCTTGGGCACAGAAAGACCATTAAACAGCAAAGATTTCCTTTAGAAAACCATTTCTCCTACTTGAAGGAAAGGTTGGATATTAACAGCATCTCTAACAATTTCCTAGGCAGGTGGAAGGTAATTTCCAGTCATCCTAGACAGAGATTGAAGGTAATTTAATACAAATGTGGTGGGGTGTATATGTGTCAGGGTATGGGCATGAATAGGGTCTAAAGGTTCACTGAAATACACAAATTTCCTAGTAAGCTCAAGGAAGACATAGAGAAGCTGAGATGTTCACTGAGAAGGGAGTAGCATCCTAAAAAACAGGCGTGATAAAGTGATCTACTAATTAGTGAACACTGTTACTTTAAATTTACTACAAATTATTATGAATATATTTGTAATTACATGTGTGCATTAACTGGAAATGATAGTTGGAGGAAGAATTTAATTTCTATGTACCTGTGCAATTTTCCTCATTTGTGGTCTCTGCCTGTAATTACACTTCCAGAGTTGCCTTTGGGCTTGCTTTGACTTAATCCATTGATTCTAGCCAAAGCTACACGAGATGTGAAGTATGCCCTTGCCTGGGAACGGCATCTTATTTAGGAAAACACTTGAGTGAATGAGATTAATGCAAAGAGTTTCCCTGAGCTTGTACCAGAGGACTGAAGCCCAGGCTCCTTTTGCACGACCACGAGTGTGAACTGATTAGAATTTATGAAATATATGAACAAACATCTCTCTGGTGTTTCTGTAATTGTTCAGTCTGGGCCTGTAGTTCAATACTTACACAAATTACATGTGCTAGTATAATTGTAAAATTCTTCAGGACTTAGTAGATCTAAATATGAAATTCTTCTTTGAATGGCATAGCTATAAAGCAACAAAACAAATTTGGGCCTTCAGTTGGCCTTGTATTTGTGAGCCAAAAAACCTCTTTCTGATGAAGTCATAGAGTGAAGTGCAGATTCTACCAAATTCAGTGAGAATTTTTCTAATGACCTGAAAAAATCAGTCATACTTCTTTAAGATAATGTTTTCACTCCTATTTTTGAAAAGATGTTATCATTATTGCAGCTCTACAGGGAATGTGAATAGTTCAGAGGTCTCCTAAAAGAGAGATTAAGCAAGGTGAAATCCTCAGTCAGTGCAGCCACCCTAAGCAAGGTGCAACAGAAGAAAAGTTCCAAAAAGCATTCTGTTTAAAGGACTTTTTTCAAAAGACTGCTCCTCACAGCATGTGCTCATAGCCACCTTGCATGCTAAGACCAGGAGAGAAAAAAAACCCACGGAGGACCAGCACAGGAAAGCATCTGAAATGTAGGAGATAGGTTTGGCACTTGAATTCAGTGAGTGATGACACAAATGATGTGCTCCCCAGTAATTTTCATGAAGCAGGACTGCTGCCTCCCCCAGTGCCTGGGCTGGTCCTGCTCAGGACATGTGCACACTGTGCCCCATTCAAACTCTCCTCAGAGGCCACTGCTCGTTGCTTAATGGCCTTATAAGGAGAACCTCTGGGCAGCTCTACTGGCTTATAATTGTTTTCTTCTTAAACAGTAAACAATTTCCCTTTACTTACTTCGAAAGCAGCAAGTCAGAACCAGAGGAAAAATATGAAGTTAAACCACCAGAACACATGGGCAATGCTAAAGGCCAGGCATAATGCTTTTATTTGCTTCTTTTTCATTTACTCAACTTTTGGAACTGCTTTTTTTTGTTGCACCTTTAACACACAGTACATGGATTCGTAAACAAGAACAACTCTTCCTAAACAAGAGACCTCATTAAAAGTGAACTGTGTGCTGCTTCGAAATAGGAAAACTATTTTACCTCAGGTTTTGAGGGTGTGAGTACTGCAAACCCCCTTCAGGGCATCATTAACATATTCTAAACTGTTATCCAAAACAACATCCCCTACACTGGCTCCTCGGGTCAGGGCCTTAAGGTATGCCACTCCATGTGAGCACTTCAAGAGCTGCAGTCCCTTAGCTGGAGATCAAACAACATTTTCTCCACACAGAGAATTAAACCAACACATGAGGGTGCCTTTATCAAACTGTGTTTGATAATGAAGGCTTCAAAAAGCTAGGTGGGTCAAAATGTCAGTGTCTTTCTTTTGGTCTGTTCAGGTTCTGTATTGCTATACAAATTATAGAGGAAAAGTCTCAGAATGAGAGCTGTCTGTTATTTCCCTTGGGAACTATTTCATTATTGGCAAGAACTTCTTTTCTATAGGCTTCCTTTCCCCCCCCTCCCAATTTCTTGTGATTTTTCCAAGTGGTGTAATTCAAAACAGTTCTTGTATTTCTATCTCTTTATCTACCAGCATCTTAATTCCCTATCCATAAACTGATATCAACAGATCTGTGGGCAATTCAGGAAGGAAAGTAATGTTTCTGGCACTGATTTTTTAATTAATGAATAGAGAAAATTAATACATCTCTTCCAACCATTCTGCCATTATAAGGCTTGTTTTGGTGAAGTCACATGAGTTAAGTATGTATGCAATAGAAAATGTAATATAAATACCTGTTGCTTTTTAAAAGTGGTTTTATGCCAAAACTGGTGTAAATTATGCAAAACACCATTGTCCATTGTTGCATGGTAGTGGATAAACCATGAAGCTGCTCTGCAGAACGTAAAAAGCATGTAAACAATCAGAAAAGGGAATTTGAAAATGAAGGGAAGTGAGCACAGAATACCAGCTGATGAATAAAACATTTCCTAAAGTTCAGAAAAGTCAGCTGGTCTATGTTAAAGTGGTTGCCAGGCAACTCATCTTTTAAAACAAGTACTTCTGTGGCAGACAACTCATAAAGACATTGAAATGGCAAAATTAACTGCTCTTGAACAATTTCTTCGATACATTAGGTACAAACAGGCTTTCATTCATCATCAGGCGTGCATATCTTCTGGTTATAACTTTTTTCCTTGAACAAATGCATGTATTTTGTCCAAAGCACTGCATTTTTAACTCTTTCTTTTCATCTTATTGCCCATGAGGGAACAGCTAGGAATCTCCGCCTTAAGTCTGGGCATTGATTTAAATCTAGTTTGGATGAAATATGGGAACTCTCTCTATTTTGAAAAGGGGGCACTCTTGTGTGGTGGGATTAGAGCACATGCATGTAAAGTGGAGCTTGGTAGCAGTCCACCAAATATTTTCCATGAGATGGACTGCAAGTGCAGCCAGAGAGGGAGAGGCTCCTGTAAGAGATTGTAAAAAAAACTTCAGGAAAAAAGCAGGCAGATCCTGGCAGTTCTTGCTGTGTAGAGGAGGATAAAGCAGTAACTGGAGGGGAAAACTGATCATATGGAATAATTTATTTGACTTTTTCCTTTCCAATTTTTAACTGAATAAAGTAGTGTTGTTTTTTTTTTTCCCTTTACTATTGTGTTCATTATTCATGATCGCTCAATGAGCACTTTAGTGAAACGCTGAGCACAAAGGATGTTTGCAAGCTGATCATAATGCCTGTGTTTTCAGCACTTTGCTACTTGCTGTTTATCATTTGTAATTGATCACCCTGCATAGTAAGATACTCTTTCCACCTCCAGATTGTATAACTGAAAGTTTACAGATGAGAAAGGGAAAACTGAAAAAGTTTCCAAGGACTTCCACAAGATTATTGTTTTTTGTGGAATATGACAAAATAGTATCTTTACTGCAGGAGAAAACAAATAGAACAGGCTACCCAGGGAAGGTTCAAAGCAAATCTGTAGCATTTCAAAACCTGTTTGGCAATGTTTATAAATTCTTTTTTGAGTGCCAGCTCATATCTGCCACTTGGACAATGCCTGGGATAAATAACCCAGCTCTCTAACAGAGCAGCAGAGGGTCGTGCTCCTTTCCAGGGTATTTGATTACTGCCAGCAATGCCACCACAAGAAATGAGAAATCCTCAGTCTTTCAATTTGCTCTTGTCCTCCTGAGTTGCCTTCTGCTGGCAATTCAGCCATAACCATTATTGTTCAGTCAAATTCAGTAAAACAAAGCAATCAACCCAGGGACTGAGCAAAGCACCTTTCCTGTAAAAAGTACAAATGTACCACAAAAATGCTTATTCAGATAAGCAGTGCTGAGTCTTTCTGTTGGTAGCTGCCCATCAGTCCTTTGCAGTGCTGCTGTGGGGACATGTGGCTGATGTTAGGACAGCAACTTTTCACTTGGAATCACTTTGGGACATCACACTCAGAGCAGAACCTGTGGCACTGACACCAGTCCCTTGTAGCAAGCAAGCCCCTGGATTTCCATCTGAACATGCCTTAGCTTGGTTTTGGAGTGATTTTACTACAAATATGTTAGAGAAAGAAATCAGTATGAAATTTGGGTAATGTTTTAATAAAGTATACTTTCCATGCTGGTGTTAAGAATTTAAGGTCTGTACTCAGCCAGTCATACAATCCCATTGAATTAATTAGTTAAAGCACAGATAAGTTTAATTCCCAGTTAGGTGACACTTCGTTAAATAAGATTGGATATTGGGAAAATTTGGTTTGCTGAATGGATGGTGAAGCATTGGAACAGGCTACCCAGGGAAGTGGTGGAATTGCTATCCCAAAAGTGTCCAAAACACTGTGTAGCTGTGATGTTTTGGGATGTGTTTCAGGGGTGGACCTGGCAGTGCTAGTTTAGTGGTTGGACTCAATTTTAGAGGGTTTTTCCAATTTGTGATTCTCCCGATTTTACTGGAATTTTGTTTACTCTTTACCTGGCTCTCTGATCTTGAACTTTCTGTGCTCAAAATATCCTCCTGGGCCCTGCAGTCACAGGAGGTGAGCGCTGGGACTCACCACGTGCCATGGGTGGTTTTGTGTGTGTGGGGACAGTGATGTGATGTCCTGTGCAATGCAGGCACTGCCACTGTGTCTGCTCCCAGGCCCCCATCAGTGGGCAAAGGATGGGCTGGGATGCTGGGAACACCACGGAATATACAGCCAGTGTGCCATCTCCCCCTGCGTGTGTATAAATATATATGTGTGTGCGTGTATAATTAATGCACATAATTACTTAGATTGCTTGATACTGATACTTATTTTTGTTTGCAGTAAATATGTTGGAAGGGTTCACAAACACAGTTAATGAGCTTATTTAGCTATTCAAAAGATACAGGGTCTGAAACTTTGGGAGTAGGACGTGTTGCAGGAGCTGTAGCCTATTATTCAATTCCTGGGGTCAGACCACCAGCAGCTCTAAAAATCAATAAGGCTTACAAGGATGAAATAAACTTAAAAATAGAAGCATTGACAGAGAATATTCGACAAAGCCACTCTTGATGAGGCTGAGCCTGTTCATACTGAAACCTGGACAATTTTTACTCTTTACTGTAGCAGCCTTGGGCCAACATCAGGAACATGCAGGATTCCTTGGACAAAGTTTTCCAAAGTCCAGTTTGCTGATGGATCCAAAATGTGCCTGGATACCACAGAACTGGAGCACACTGAGGCAGTGTCTGACTGTCACTCCTTCCCACACTCCATTGATGAAAGCAGACACCCTAACCCAACCCTAACCTCAAGTAGACTCTTGTTTGGTTTTATATTTGTTTTCTTTTTCAGAAACTTTTAGAGTATTAAAACCCCCACCAAACCTTGCTGGTTTGGCAAGTAAAACCAAAGTGTGCAAAGTGTGCAGATATAAATAGCACAGACCTGAGAGAACTTCATATAACACGTTAGTGGTATAAATTTTAATATACATGGAAAGCATTCTAAATAGTATTCCAGATACAGGGAATAACCTAAATCTTCTGATATCATCATAAATATTCTCTTCTTTCTCATTCTCCTATACCCCATCTGATTTTATATTATATCACATTTAACTGCAGACAGCTGCAGTCCATGTTTTTAAGGCCAAAGAAACTATTCACAGTAGAAGGCATCTAGTATTGGAAGATGTCTTCCTATAAAAAAACAGTCACAGCCAACACGGCAGGAAAAATTTTGGGCCCTGCTTTATGTAATGTACTTAAAATAAATCCTGATTAAACACAATTATTTTTTTACAGAATAAATAATCTTGTACCAGTGTGATGGCATTTGGTTTTTTTCATGTGTTTAAAATGGTTAGTAGAGTACATTTGCCAAATCTAGCCAGTCATGAATGTGTCAAGCCCCTGAACAAAGATGAGCAGAATAAATAAATAAAAAAAGAAAGTGTGAGAAAATAATATTGGGTCTTTTTTATGTGCTGGCTCCTTTCATCTGCTCTATCATTCATGCTTGCTAGATTTTCTCTGCAGTTGGGAGGGTTAGAAAATGAGAAATTGTGGTTTTGCATAATCACGTGATTCCAGGAAATGCACTTTTAGGGCAAATGACCAAATGTCACAGAGAGTTGACAAGCATAACAAGTCGTGAGAGGGTGCTGTCAGTTTCTGGGTGTGAACTTACAGTTTTAGTCATAATTAAAAACATAAATATAGCATTTTTTACTTTGGTGTAGCATTTATTTATTAATTCATTTCACCAAAGAAATAGTCAACTTTGCAAGTACTCTTCAAATAATTTACTGTCATATGGTTTGCAACACTTTTTATGGCCTCTGTAATTTACAGTAAAGTGATTTAAAATATATAACTTGATTAGATCTACATTAGTCTTATATTTTTTATGTCAAATTATGTAAAAATGGAAATAATGTTTAATTTTGCTATAGGAAATTTTACCGAGTTATAATAATTTCAGTCTTATCTCTTTGAGCTGCATGTTTCTCCTATTGCTTTAAAACTAATTTAGGCCACATTATATACAAAATTAAATCTTACTTTTATAGCTACACCCTTGGGGTTCAATGAAAAGACTTTATGAGCTAGAAATTAAAAGTACTGGTTGAAAATACTATTACATTATACAGGCTATTATTAAGGCAATTTACAAAGTTAGTATTAAAACTATGCACATTTGTCATTGTTAGCACCCATATATTCAGCAATCCCATGGGACTATTTTGTATATAATCTGGCAAATAAAATCAACTGAAAGGTAAACAGTAAGTCCACAGCATTTCTTGATAGGGAAAATTGCACTATAATAATTGTAAAGCAGATTTAGCCTCAGATTGTTATTAATTTAGGCAATGCACACCACTTTTGTTAAATGTAAAAATCAGTTTGAAACTCTGTGTTCCACACATACTGGAGAACACACAGAACTGTGGGTTTGCTTTCTCATAAAAATACCTTATATTCAATGAAATTTACTTCGGCACAAGTTTATTTTGCATCCTAAATGTGTGGTCACATTTGGCTCCTTTGTATGTTTCCAGAATTTGGAGGCAATATAATTGCTTGTTTTGCTTGGACTGTAGGTAACATAATGCATGGCTTAATGCTTTTATTTCTGAACAGTGATGTAAAAAACTTTGCAACATGACTTATGGTCTTTTAATTTCAAGGATGCTTAAAGAACAGAGACCACCAATAAGCAGGGTGGAATATCAAATATTTGCCCAAGATGACAATACTGAGACAGACCCACATGAGCATGCAGTTGGTCCTTTAATGTTATTTTATTACACATATTTAACATATTTATATGTTCCACATTGGAGCACTCTAGGTGTCATACCAAGATGGGACAACTGTCTTTAAACTGAAGGGGAAAAGATTTCTTTTTCCTCCCTTGGGGTACCTGCTGCAATAGTACAAGTGTTTTGTCACGAAGGTTGCCACCAGGACTGGCTGGCTGCAGTGTGAGTGTTGGGAAGAGCTGGAAGGACAGAGTATTTGCTGCATCACTACTCACTCCCTTGCAGCTCTGTGGCTGCAGGAGTCTTGCTGGGAAGGTCTTGTTGCTGTGACTCAGAGGTTTTTTCCATCTACTTCTACTCTAATTTTACAGCAAAACTGTCACACTGCTGATGGAGTCAGAGCACAAGGAAGTGCATTCTTCCCTTGGTTTCCAGGACTGGGTTCTAGCTGGCATTTGGCAGTAAGTTCAGATGACCAGTTTTTGGGGTTTTGGGGTTTAGCTATCCCAAGGTTTAAGCTTGTGATTTACTTGGACCATCAGCTCTTGCAGAGGAGTCAGAGAAAACACTCCCCAGACTTTTCAAAAGGGCTGATCCATGAGGTGCTAAATTTTAACCAGATTAGGAGAGGGCAAGGATGCTCAGCCTGCTGCTGCAGGTTCAGTGGGGAGCTGGGATAGTAATTACAAACCCGTCCAGATTCTGGGTAAAACAGCAAAATTTTTCTTGCTACTACCTTTTCTGGAAAACTTGTACCTCAGGAACTGCCTGGGAAGGAAGAGCTCATGTAAATATGCTGCCCAGCCATGGGCATCCAGCTTTCAGGGGTGCTCTGGGAGTGCTGAAAGAAAAGAGATCCTTTCCTTGGATGCTCAGCAGTCAGCCTCTGCTGGAAAAGTATGGATTAGGTGTCGAAGGTGACCAGCTCACTGTAATATCAAGCCAATAAACTCTATTGTGTTACTGAGCAAAAGAAATTGTGACCATTCCTGTTGTGTTGGGAGAAAGGGAATTCCATGCAGGAATGTTGTATACAGCTGTTGTGACCTGAAGTGTGTTGCCAGTCTGCACTGAGGGGTCACAGAGACACTGGAAAATGTCTGATTTTATTTATGTGAGAAATCAATAACCCTTTAAATGAAATAAACTAAGAATGCAAGCTTTAGTAACTTCTTTTTTCTCATGTTGCAAGAACAATTTGAGAAGAAACATAATTTTATTTGGCTAACAAAACCTCCTCTAACAACCCAATTTTATTCCCATTGCTGACTATAAAGATATGATTTATAGAGATTAAAGAAGCCTAATAAAAAAGGAATAGCTGTGATATTGTATTTAATTTTGACAGCCTCTATTATCTTCTTACTGTCCCTTAAAGAAAAAGATTTTATAACTATTACCTCATAATGCAAATATTGCTATTAGATATTCATATTTTATGGCCTTGGAAAATGTTGATATATAATTAATTTAATTATGGATAAATTAATTCAATTTTAGATTGCCTACATTAATTTATTAAATACTGTAAAAGATAATAGATTGAGCACAAAGGGAAATGGAAGAAATTATGTGTACTCAGAAAACTATCAAGCATATTTAATATGTTTGTACAGAGAAAGCAAAAAAAAGACATTATGTAATACATCAATCAACCCACAGAGATTACATTTTGAAGCCTTTTTATATTGAACAAATGGAGCTTGATTTTTAGTCTTTTAGAAGTATCTGAATTTACAATAGTATAAATTTATAAATAATGCATTTTACTTTTGTTGCTATTATTATGGCCTGAGGATCAAAGCCTTAAATTAGGTATCTGGATTAAATAAAACCACCCTTAAGAATTGATATTCACCACACCAAAGCCTATTTATGTAACTTTTCTGATTTAAATAACTGAATTTTTTGAAAATACTTAAAATGAAGGAAAAAATGTTTTAGGGATGGGACACATCAAACCACAGGACAGTCCTGGAAACCCTTACACACCCACAGCTTTTTCACTGTGTGGCTTTCTTCCCTTGAATGGGACTTCTTGTTCAAGGAATATTATCTACCCACTGATGTCAGCAAATTGTTTTACATAAAGATGGTATAATAACTGTCTGATAAATAAAATGGTGTGAAACTGGTCAGATTTCTTACTAAATTATATGCTCTCAGTAAAATCAATGAAAGTTCATGTGTCTGCATGCAGGGATCTCTTTGTATATGGTTTTGCACCAGAGGGACCTACTCATCTAATTTGTCTCATAAAATAGTGTGTCTATCATATTCTTGTACTGAGTTGTATCTTCATCACTTTCCCACTGGTTTTAGCAAAAATATGTTAGGATCTTCTCAAGACTTGCAGAATTTTGCAGAAATACAAAAATTATGCATGCAAACTAAAGCTTTGTATGGGATTATTTTAGATATTTATATTGGTGATTTTCCGAGTTCCCCACTGATTTTAATTTATTTTAAAAAATTTATTCTGAGGAAGCCATACTTATAACAATCTTTGACCCCAGGTCTACAAACATGTACACCCTTACAAACATGAAGAATCATGATAGTCAGAAGTTACCCATATAATTACACCTACTTAATTACAGGTTGAATTGTTATTCAGAATATGGACATTGAACTTATCAATTTTTTTCTGTGGTATGTTAGAGAACCTTTTTGACTTACAAAGGCTAAAGCCAAAACAATTCTTCAACACTTATCAGGAATTACTTCCTCTTATCTTTCAAAGGTGAATTGAACTTTTAAAGGCTGAGCTTTTCTTATGTGAAAGGATGATAAAATCTAGAAAATTTCTGCAGTACAATGTGTGTTACAATGTTCTCGTTAAAACAAGATGTTCCTTGATGGAATATCACTCAGTTCTAAATGAGGATTCATTTCAAAGAGAGCATTTTTGTCAGTATGTTTTATTGCCATAATAATACTTTGACATATAGAAACATCAAATTTTGACACGCTTAGGCCAATACATGTAACCTTTCTCCTTTTTCAAAGTCTTGGTTTTAAAATTCTGAATTATGCTGAGCTGATTTGTTACCTTTGAAGCTTGTCTGACACACACCTATTTTGAATTAATGGGAGTACTATTAGATTGAACCATTTCCTGGGGTGCAGTCATATATTTTTGAAATCTAATCACAATGAGCTCTTTAATATAAGAAACAATACCTGGATATTGCTGACATCTTACAAAGCAGATGAACAGAACAATAAACGCTCAAGTTAATTCCATACATAAAAGAGAGAATGATTTAACTTTCTCTTATAATATTTCATAATAGTCTTGCATATACAGATGTGATATAAATCTATTACTGCAATAAAAGCACTCCTTTGCTATTTAAAACCTCTAATTAATAATGTATTTGGTAATGATTACCTTACAGTTATTATTTAATGCAAGCAAAAGCTGAACATAATTTTCAAATGTGGCCAAGGAGAATCTCCTCAGTCCTTGTTATTTATGATTCTGCCTTCTGAAGGTCAGATTATTTTTCATTCTCTTTAATAATTCACTAGGTATACTAAATGTTTACTTCATGTCTGAATGACAACCAATCTTGTTTTAATTAAATATATCTCCTGACATTGTTTTAACATATCAGTGAATTCAAATCAGTTAGTAAAATGTTAAGCAAATCAAATTTGTAGTCACTATCCACTTTGAATATCCACTTCTCTAGTTTCTTCCCACCTGCTGTCGTGTGTTAATTTTTTTAAAGCATCATCTATTTGCAAAAAAAAGAAAGAAATTGGTATTGTCTTGTGTTGTTTCATCCTTAAAGTGAAACCATTTGCAAGAAAATTATGGGTCCCTAGTGCTGAACTTCTTTGCATATTAATTTTGTTAGCCTTACCTCCTGTGGTCTTTAGTTCTGGAAGGCCTATTAGATAACACACAAGATAAATTTTCCCTGGTATCTTACAGCTAGTCAGAGGAAAATAATCCTTTTCTCTTAAAAATTGCAATATTAGCCATGCACAATTTTCCCCTATTTTATTAGTAAAGATTAATTTAATTAAGCACAATTTCTAGCCAATATTGGTTATATTTGTTTCCATGTCTTGAGAAATTTATGCTTCTATTAATAAATGTGTCTCAAATGATAATGGATAAGAAATGGATTCTGCACAAAGTTCTGTGAAATGGTGGTGTCAGAGTGGGCTTTGGTGGAATTTGTGTTTTATCTGAAATGCAGAAGCCAAGGGAAGCTGAGTAGCTGGAATAGTTTATAGTTGTGGTCAGACACAAATGTCAGGCACTTCTCTTGGTTGCAAAAGCAGATTTAGTTGGATAAGGTTGGATGGCTGGAGACACTTAGATATTCAGAACTACAGAAAGATGACTGGTGAGGTTTACAGAAGTGTCCAAGCAGACAAGACACAGACACATTTTCAGCCTGTGGCTGTGAGTATTTTGGCACTTTGGTGAGTTTCTATAAGTATCCAAGTACCTGTAAATTCCTTTGGAAATCTGAGTCTCCGTGTTATGATTACACAGTAGCTCACTTTCAGCACGTTTTTCTGTGTGTAGGAAATGAATTTGTGGTTTTTGGAAAGAAAGTGCTGGTGTTACATCTGCCCCTCACAAATGGCCAAATTATGGGTTAAATTTCTCCAGTTACTTGAATGTATTTGCTGTTTGCACCCACGTATCATAAGGTTTTTGTCATAACAAAAGAAATGTGTGGAAAGCCCTCAGTTCTTGACAGACAACTTGGTTTTGAGTTATCTTTTCCCCCCAAATATTCTCTGCTTCTAGAACAATAGAATTGTCAATGTCTCTCAAAACTTTATAGCTGAGCAGACACTAGTCAATTTGTTTCAAGATTTCTAGCTCATACTCTGAAAAACAAAGCAAGTCCATCTTTAGGCTAAATTACATCATTATTTACTGGCACAGCCTATTGTTTAAAATGGAACACCAGGTCACAATCCTAAACAAGCCTATAGTAGTTTTTTAGACTTTAAAGGTATAGTGGGAAAAAGGGCATTTTCATAGTTGCTGACATCTCTAATTTACAATTGCATTTAGAATTCGTTATCAAACAGGTTTCTTTGCTTCTTGCAAATGCAGACATTTATAAATAAATTTATTTTGTAATAAAAATCCTTAGGATACTCTAAAGGCATTTTTTTTCTCATATATGTTTCAGTTCATTAAAATGTTGTTACATCACAAAACATATGTAGACGTTCTCTGCTCCTGAGAACTGTTAAACCATTATCTCCGACCCTTGCATTACCTGGGAGGCTTTCTGGGAAAGAAAATCCACCTTTTTTCCCCCCTTGTGCTAACCCACACCTGAATCAGACATGCAGGGAGAGAGAGAACACTTAACAGTGTGCCAAAAGTGGGAATCCACACCAAAACAACAAAACTTTTCTAGGTGATTTCCTTCAAAGAAAAAAACCTCTCAAAACTCACAGCTTATCCCTTTTGCTGTGAGTTTGTTAGCATTGACACAAATGGAGGGATTTAGGGAAAGAGTGTGGTATCTGCCAATGTCAAAATAGAATGGATTTTTCTAGTTTACTGTGAGATTATCAATATTAACCAATTAAATATGTAGAAAATATTTTGTATATTTAGATGCAAAGATGTTACAAATAATGGTCTGAAAGCATGCAAAAAGGATTTTCCCCCATTAGTACTTGGCCATGAGATAAGTAATGAAAATAAATACACAAGCCATGAATAAGTAATCACAGACAAGATCTACTCTGTTTCCTCGGGCAAATCTTTTGACCTTTCAATATTGCTGTTGTCCCACTCTTTGCATATTTGATCTGTTTAGACTGTGGGGTGTCTGGAGAGTGCTGGTTTTACTGTGTTTGTGGGGCACCCAAGCAGTTGTGAGATCTCGGTTTTCTACAAAGCCTCAAGGCAATGCCAGGCTGTTGATACAACAACCAATATTTAAATCTACTGAAGTTTCTGCTTTATTGCTAGAAACAGGATCTATCAATACAAAATGTCTTTCAGCCTCTGTTCTTTCATCAGAGTGCTTGCCTACCACGTGCAGAGCCCTGATCTCTACAGGGGTTGTTCACCCTCTCCCAGTTTCTGCTACTGCTTTTGCATATGGTTGGTAGGAAGCAAGGAGGAGGAGATGGATTTTACTGCAGATTCTGTTAGAGAAGAAGTGACATCACCAAGAGATAGAAAGGGGAGAGCAATGAGCTTCCCTGCAGGGCAAGGAAGGGTAAAGAGAATGGCATGGCAGTATATTTGGGGAAGCAGGTTGGAGAGAAGAATGAACAGAAGGAGAGAGAGTAATAGAGACAACAGGAAGAAGAGTAAAGAATGAGCAATGAGACAATATGATTAGAGCTTTTTTTCCACCAGGGAGAAACATTTGCAATGCAAACAATTAAAATCCGTTAGAGTTTCCTAATAATGTTTTTCCATGCATGTAATCATGGCGACTGCCAAAAGGATGGGGAGGAAACAGCAGGCAGGATATTTTTGGGTGTAAATGAAGAACTGGGACTTGAGAGTTGCAAATGGGAGACTGGATGATTTTTATCTTGTGGTTGGACATAGGTTATTGGCATGCAATGGCAGAAGAAGTGGTCTGAATGGATTCCAGGGGATGGAAAGTATTCTGTGTCCTAAATCAAACTGTTCCTATTGAGATTAACAGTTTTCATCGCTGATAAATACACAGACTTGTTTCTATACTGAGAGACAAATCTTTTCTACAAGTATTTAATACATAAGGAATGAAAATACTGCTTTTCACTGACTGTAGGCCTATTGTAATTTCTCTTTTACTTAAAAGGAGAAAATACCCTAGTAGGAAATTTTGTGAACCTCTGATTAGAAAACAGAATCTGGTAAATACAGGTATTGAAATAAGATTAAAACTGAATAAAAATTATCTTCAAATTCTTCTGAGATAAGTTTTGAATGTGCTGTGACAGAGGTCTTGTGAAAAGTCATTACATTGTAGTCAGAGTATACGAAGGACCTGATGCCATCTGAGTGTGACAGAACTGTGATTGAAACCTGGCAATATCCAGTGCCTTTCACTGTTTCTACCCTGGCCAGTCTGTGCCAAGGCACGAAGAAGTGACTTCAGTGCTCTTGTTTATGAAATTCCAATGCCAAAAGGCTACATGTAAATGTAGCCTTATAATGCATTTGTTTAACTAAGGACAGGTATGGAGCCTGTCTTCCTGAACACTGCACAGTAACATTAATGTTCCATTTTTGTCAAGCTACCCTGGATCTGCCTAAGATTATTTGAGTGTTTTATGTTTTTCTTCATTGGGAAAAAAATCCTGAACTTGAAGTTCAGTTGTATTCAATTTCTTTTCTTTTTATGTTTGATAGTTTCATGTTAAATAAATATTTTTCTTTGATGTTGCTGTGATATTCTTTTTTCCAGCAATTAATTTCTAGGTTTTATTTTCCATTTCATACATGTTTATTTTATCCCTTCATATCTTTATCTGTCAAACTCATTAACTGTTTCTGTGAAAACTTCAGTAATTTCTTCAGGGATTTTTTCAGGTCATAAGTAAACAAGAAATAATCTTTCCAAATAGATTTCCATGATTCTTCCCTCCATTTTCAAATACCTCTCATCTTAACAGACAAAGCCAATACTTTATCCCTTCAGTAGTTTCTGTCACACTATTTGCAAATCATGCAGTCTACTGCTGAATATTGTACTGGTATCTCCCAGATATTAAATCAACTGGGGGTAGAATTGCTCCTGCTGATCCACTGTTACTTTTCCCAAGATTTCTGCCCAGTTTACTTGTCACAATTTCTATTTTGTGCTTTGCTGTTAATTTTCCTAAGCAATACATTTTATATTTCTCTGATGAATTTTCCACTATACTGATCTGGAGTATTCATAGGTTTAAGAGAACAGATATCAGTTTTTTTCATGTTCAACATGTGGTGAAGTCTCTTGAATGGCATCAGTAAGAATTAAACACTTTGGTTTCAATCTGATCCCTGTCCTCAACTTGTTGAAACATTCTCACCATAGGTGCTGTGTCAGCTTCCTTCAGTCTATCAGTGCCACCAAGGTTTGGAAAGGAATCCCTCTCCTTTTTTGTTTTTTATAATTTTTTTTTTTTTTACTGCTTCCTCCTTCCTCTTGAATAGTTCTGACAGAAGCTTTTTTGTCATGTACAGGCATTTCGGCTTCCTGACCTAATCATTTTGCTGATCCTGATTTTCTTCCATAATTCTTCCTGTTTCCTTAGGAAATGTAAATCTGCTGCAGCATCTGTTAGCTATCCTTGTTTATTAATAATTAGGCATGAATGTAATTATAAATTCTTTAATAATTTACCTTTACCACCTCTGAGAGACCCATAACTGATCTCTTGTTTAAACATTTCAGATCCTTGTCTTACATTATTTTCATATATCATTCTCAAAGTGTTGACCACATTGTTGATACAAGCAAAATCTCATCCTCAGCTCTTGCCAGGAATTTATCTCTGAATGTGTTATCTCTTCTAATTGGACATTTGGGAGAGAACAGATTGCTGGAAGCTCAGCCCTATGGCTGCTTAATTCATAGCTGCTTGGCCCTTGACTAAATTAAAGCTGCATGGAGCTGCCTGATTTAAGAACTCAGAGTATTAAAGCAGCAAAGGATGAGATACAGCAGGGCTATGTACTTTTATGCTGTTTATACACCCTATTTTGATCAGGCTCCAAACACTAACATTCACTTTTCTCTTCATTTACCTTTGCCAAATTAATACTGCTGAAGGAACTAAGCACGGGGGAATCTCCAGCCACTGAGGGGCTATTTTGACTGAATATGTAGTGGAAAATGAGATTAGCAGACCAGAAATCTAGTCCTCTTCAGGAGGTGAACAGATGTGTTCTCCTAGCTTCAGCTGTGCTGGTGGAAGATATTAGTAACCGCAGCCTGTCTCTGGGTGGTTATCAGGAATCCCAAATCCCTGTGACTCTGCTAGTAGCACTGCTCATACAAGCTTCCTCTGACTTATTTCTTCAAAATGAACTAGATTAGCAAAGACTTACTGTTTATCTGAACTAACCTGGCCTCCGTGGAAGTGAAATAAGGCAGGGAGGGCTCGGGTAACCTGCTCTGCCAGCAGATCAGTAGGGGCAGCAAAGAACAGTGGACAGCAATCCCTGTCCCTGGCACAGCTGCTGCAAAGTACATGTCTGGCTAGACCCCAAGTGCAGCTAGATACACATTTTGTCTCCTTCCTATCCCCATGGTGATTCCAGATCCATTTATTCTTCTAATTTCTGCACTTTAGACTATTCTGCCTTTGACAGCAGCACTTTGTTTATTTCAAAAGCTTTCATTCTCCCAGCGGCTGTGTAGAGTGATGATCTGGTGAGCAGGAAGAAAGAGTGTCTTCTAACCACACACGTATGCTCCCCCTGGTTGTCTCCATTTAATAAAATTTTATTATTTGCTACCTCAAAATTCCTCTGTGATAAATCACCAGAACTGCCATGTCACATTTCTTCATATTCTGAACCACAGGAAAAAAAAAAAAAAAGAAACAAACTTACTTGCTTAGAAAAATATGTCAAGAAAGACTTGTTTGCCCCATAGTGCTTCTGTCTCGAATGAGAAAACACAAACGTACTGGACACATTGTGGCAAAGATCTTCTGCTGGAACAAAAAGATACCAAAACCCCCAAATTACATTACACAGGCTGGAGATTTGTTGCTTTCATATCAGAAAATAAGGTTTTTTCACTTCTGCATTGCAGAATAGTAATGACAGCATTCAGCATTTTAGGGTCACGTTGGCTTATATGTCCCAAGAAAATTAATTCTCCCCCCCCCATTAAAACTGTATCAGAATATTCTTATTTTTTCACTTTTTGACAAGAAATTAAAAATTAAACATCAATATTTTTTACATTTTTAAGGTGATTTTTCAGGTTGGGGATTTCCAAAGGGGAAAAAAAAAAGTGATCAAATCCTTAAATTGCTCTGAAGATTCCAGAAAACATGTAGATTTAATGGTCTGCAGCTTTTCAGAGAGGAATGTGAAAGAGAATGAAAATATTGCAATGGAAGTGGGAGCCAGGTCCAGATGCATATGGCAGCCTCAAGAGAGTCAAGGAAATTGAGGGCAGCTGAAGAGAAGGTGCAGTGGGATTTATTGGCACCAAAAAAAGTCACAGGCTTAGAGAATTTTGGTCTGACTACTTCTTACTGTGTGTTTAATCACACAGGCTTTGGAGGGAGCCAAATCTGTCTGGAGAAAGCAGAGCTGAAAAATAAATGCTTCTCTATTTTTTTTTTTTTTCATGGGTGAGAAGCTAGACGAGGGGACGGGAAAATCAAACCAGGTTATGGAGGGAGGGCATGAAGCAGAAGGACCCAAACCGCGTTTTCGATCAAGGCACTGAACGTTGGACGGTGCCGCCTCTCTTTCCCCGGGGATCCCTCCGCTCCGTGTGCCCGCGCTCGCGTGGCGGATGCGGTTCGGGAATGACCAGAAGCTTCGGGATTGTTAAACCTAGAACAGAGGGACTAAATGCACCTTCCCTGTGCGTGCGAGCCCGGGCGGCCCCGGCGGTGGCGCTGGCAGCGCGCAGGAGCGGCAGCGGAGCGGAGCGGGG
>VZTN01020433.1:59904-87404 GCA_013400515.1 Erpornis zantholeuca
GGAGAGCGGCTCTGCGGGATGGAGAGCGGCTCTGAGGGATGGAGAGCGGCTCTGCGCTCAGCAGCTCCTGCTGGACAGCAAAACTGCTTAGCTGGGCAAGGGGCGCGAGAGGAGGCGGAGGCAGTGGCTCCCCGCAGTGCAGGAAGCCCACCTAAAGGCTCAGGGGTGCCGGAGGAAAGTGGAGCGCCGGAATGTCACAGTCAAATTTGGTGCCCTCTTATCTCATTCTCTACCGGGGGTTCAGTCCTGGGTGCGGCTCTTCCTTTCCTTTGCCTCCCCTGTAGGTGGGTGGGGGGCGTGCGTAAAAGTTTTGGAACCTCTCCCATGGGTGATTCACCTTGCAGACAATTTGGCTGTTGTGTAAAGATTTCTAGGCCTGTTTTTAGAACAGAATAAAAGTTTATAAAGTCCCCATGCTCGTGGTGTTTTGCAAAGTAGATTTAAGTGAACAACAGACATGTAGGTGAGTCTGATTAGCACATTTCAGGGCTTTTCTAGCAGACATTATCCTAGCTGGCTCCTCATTTTAATTGTTTTGAGTTTGCAGGAGGCAGGTGGGATTTGATGTCCTGTAGATGAAGAGACACAAAGCTTCTGGTTTTATTTTTTCCTTGTCTTGTTTGTGGGCACTTTGGGACTGTGGCAAAGGTGGCTGGGCTCAGGGGAGCATCCTTTGATGTCTCAGACTTTGGCCACCATGTCTCTGCCATTTGTATGTATCCAGACTTTCTCAAGAGAAAAAAATGTGTTGGTCTATTCTATTTTAAATTGGAAGAAAAAAGAAAAAAAGTTACTAGTTTAATATTACCATCAGAAACACTTCCGTAGTGCTTTGATTGATCTGGCCTTTGAATGTTTCCATTGTTTAGAGGATTACTTACATAAAATGGAACACATTGGTCTATTAACAAAACAGGTTTTTTCCTTTATGAACACTTATGTTTTATCTATCTGTGTTTTTACTACACAGGTCTGGCCAACCTAGGTGCAATATGGGCAGTTAGAGAGGAGAGACATAGTTATCATGGGCAACATTACACTCAGTTATAAATAAGGGACTATAAATAAAGAAAGCATCAGATTGTCACACTGGGTGAAGAAATGAGAGATTGGCCAAAAGCCCCAGGGAAGACCTTGTTCTTATCACAACAAATAGTTGGTTTTGATGTTATTGTTGTACTTGATGATGTCATCAGAAAACCTCATTTCTTGGAGAGAACACTAAATAACTTTAAATATAAACAGCGATTGAGATATAAGAAACTACATGAGCAAACTGTATTTGAAATGTAGGTACCTCTGAGCAAGAGTTACAAAAAAGAATGAATTACATAAGGTACTATACATACCTGGTGTTCCCCTCTATTTTTATGTTTTGGTGGTTTTGCGGCTAGATTTTAGTCCTTCCTTTCCCTTAGTTTTGAGCAATGCACAGAAGCTGAGGGAAAAGAAAATCTTGACAAAGAACAGAATTCCTCAAAATGTTCTGAACTTTTCTGGGTGTGAAAAGTTTTCTTAATTTCCACTGATTTAAGTAATTGCTTATGGCAGCACAGCTGAACAGATATTTCCTGAAGTATTGGCAGGACTAAGGTCTTTGATTTTTCCTTTTCAATGAATTTTGTATGATCAGCTGCAGAATCACATTAGGGTGATCACAACAATCACACACCAGTAAGTTCTTTCAGTATGACTTCCTTTGAGTTAGAGGAGAGCTATGTCTCTTTCTGACTTAATATTATGCTACACTAAGGAGAGGCATGCTGAAGATCACTTGTGTTTTTAAGCAAAAGGCATAAGCATTTTGGTTTACAAATAATAGAACATTCAAGATTGAATTATTTTCTTATAATTTATTTAAAAAAGAATATTTTACCATAGCATAATATTAGGACTCTTTTTTAAGGACAGAGGAGAATGTGAGATTAGCTCTTGGGGCAACATGATAGATGTCTTTTTAATAAACATCTTGGTTTTGGAGTGGAGTATTTTGATTGTTTTACATGCTGTATGAGAGCTTTTATTCATCAAAGCATCTAAGCGTGCACTTGAGGCTACTTTGTAATTTCTCATTTCTAAATGATTTAAATAATTTAAATTATTTCACTGCAATAAGGTAGCATATAATAACTCCTCCTTGTGTTTTCTGATCAGGTCAGGGCTGGTGGTGGAGGGGATGAGGAGAGACAAACATTTTCCTAGGCAGTTCTACCCTTGACTCCCCCAAAAGCATTGCCATTGTGGACAAACCCTGAGCAATAGGAAGAATTTTTAGAGCTTGTTCACTTCCTCAGGGAGATTTTCAGCAATAGCAGATCTGGACATTGGGCTCTTATCATTTCAACTTGCAATTCTTCTCAGCTGTCTGTATCATCTTTTGACATAAAATCATAAACTTTTTTACAATTCCTATCAAATGTTAAAAGTTAATTTAGAGGCATCAGTTAACTTTAGGCTGAGGGTGAAAATCCTTTTTCTCCAGAAGACTCAAATTTACCAGCTTTCACATCCACAAATCATTTATTTAAGAGGTTCTGTCCTAGTGCTCGTGTCTTACACAGATTTGATCCTACCAACACTGTAATAAAAGAGGGCTGGAACCCAAGTCCTTTTAAATTCTACTGAAACAGAGTTCTTGACGTGAAGATTTTTTTTTAATCTAGGGTAGAGGGTCTATGAGCTAGAGATGTATGTAAGTGGGGCATGGATCAGACACTCTTTCCCATTGCTTGTGACCCTGTCAATCTGAATCATCCCTTGTACCACTGATGCATTTGAAGAGCACAGGGTCACTGGTAATTAAAACAGCTTTATAAAAGTGCTAGCAGTTGCAGCTGTAGGATGAAGAGTACCTGGAGTGCAGAATTTGTTAACCACATCGAATTCCCTTCAAAAAGGAAACCCTAGCATTTGCACATACACTGCTATCTCATGGGCTCAAAAGTTATACAGGGTTGCATTAGGTCACTATTTGGATGGATGATCTCCATCAAAAATGCCAGGTGCTGCAGGAAGCCTTGCTGATGCCATGGTGGCCAGGACTTCCTCTCAGAGGCATTACTAAGCAGTGCTCCACATGCCTCAGGACCTTTTGGTTTGATGGCAAGGATGTATTTTAAGCAGGCATCTCTCAGTTGAAGCATTTAACACTGACATATAAGGCATGGATCAAGGGCAACAGCCTGCAAAATCCTTTTTGATCTGTATGAGAATGACAGGCACTGCGTGATAGCTGCAGTCCAGGTGGGAAAGATCAACACTGCTCTCCGAGCTTACCAAAAAGGTGTAAGGGTCTGGAGGGGAGAATAATCTACATGTTACAGAGACACTGAATAGGGAAAGAAGCCAGTTTAAAATGGCATCTGAAGCACAAAAAAAAATTCTTGGCCTTGTCTTGCATGCCTTCAAATGTATTCTGACTGTGCTTAGTGTTTATCTGGCCTGCATCCTTAACCTAGAAATCCTAGAAGAAAAGCATAGGTGGGAGAAGTACACCATCATCTGGCACATGTAGGCTGATATGCCAGTCTTGACACCTGCCAGGCATCACAGCTTCTGCACAGCACATTACAGGGACTCACACACAGAAGGACTAATTTCCCTTGCTAAAGCAGGAGAGTGACACAATATGGCACAAAATTGTATTTGCACCCACATTTACAATCCAGCGGGTGTCAGGAAATCTTCATTTAGAGATTAATACCATGGCACCAGGCACAGGGCAAAGAAAAAGAACGACAGTAATAAAAAATATTTTTATTAATAATAAAAAATCAAGTGCATAACTGTAAAATGTGGCTGCATCTCCCACTTGTTTGTCTAAACAGCCTTGGACAGTACATGCCATTGTTAGCACTGACAGATGGATGTAGAAACCAGCTGGAGAGTCTCTTTTAGATGGTATCTGTGACCAAAGTATATACTTGGAGAAAGTTTCCATGGGATGAGTGTCATGCTCATTCACTGGACCAGCTTTTGGAGTAGAGGTAGGTATTAGGCAGCTGGAGTGAAACATTAGGTCCTGCTGCTTTTGAGCCATCCAAAGAAAGTTCCATTTCTGGAACAGCCATCAAGCAAAACCGTCAGGCAGTTGATTGCAGATACCATTCTCAGGGTAAATGGAAGTTTTGTTATCATGAGTATTACTATGCAATTAAACAAGAAATTAAACATATGTGTAGCAGACAAGTGGACCAGTGTTCCTAGGTTCATGCCCATTGCTCCAACCACTTGATTATACCAAGTTTACATTACTGTATCAGCCATTACAATCATGGGGGATTTTCTCCTGATTCTCCAGACCTTTGTATCACACCATTAAAATATGGGTCACATAGTCAGTGACTTCTCTCAACTTCATGTCATAGGTACATTCTTGCTCAATTACTTTATCCTGTGTAATGGAGGATTTATCCTATCCTACTTTATCTCTGTAATGGAGATAGCAATTAAAGAAATAATCTGCATGTGTGACTGCACATCTGACCCTCTCATTTTGTGTTGCACAAAAGTAAAAGTGATAGCAATCAGATTAATTTCCCTCCTCATTCCTCCCTGTAGGCTGGGGTCCAGTAGCCCACAGAAAGTCTTCCCTGAACTGCATGAGGCAAGCTTGCTCTAAATATTTTTTTCATTTTAGAAATTACAAATTTGACAGTTTTCAAGTACTTCCCTGCATCACTACAAATATTTTGGCCCTGCACATGAATGTACACCTTCAGTGGCTCCGACAAGGCAATGCAGTTGGTGTTTGTAGGCTGGTACTGGCTGGCATCGCAGCGGTGACATGTAGAGCTCTGCAGACACGGTCAGGTGCTGTAGCCGTGCCCTTGGAGCACAGCCACGGCAGGGCAATCTCCACAGGAAGGCACTGTTTGCCCTCATGTCCCCTTGGCCAGGCTGTTACGGTTTTCCTACCCTCCCCTTCTGGCTTTGTCACCCCAGAAGAATATTGATGGATTCTTTGAGTTGCTATTTGTGCTGGGGTGCCAGAGTCTCTGGGATAATTACTTCACAGCACAGTTTACCACAGTGAATGTTGTCAGAACAGCGATACATAATTGTTTTTGTAGCCAACTGGCATCCAGCTTAAGGATCTTTCCCTCTGACTGTTTAAATTAGAGTCTGCATTGTCTTGTGTGATAATGCTCACAGAGCAATAAGACAGCGTGCTTTCTATGAAATGTCTTGTAGCCAGTGATCTTTTAAGCCTTTCTTGGCTTGTCTTCTGGTCTGAACATCTGTGCTCTGTCCCTCTTTCTGTGTTGTGTTCACTGCTATTGGACATTCTGCTTGAGGCAAGATCAAGTC
Source organism: Erpornis zantholeuca (assembly GCA_013400515.1). Lineage (NCBI taxonomy): Eukaryota > Metazoa > Chordata > Aves > Passeriformes > Timaliidae > Erpornis > Erpornis zantholeuca. The sequence goes on from VZTN01020433.1 coordinate 65,215, forward strand.
TAGTGTTCTCCATTTCCCATCCTAATTGTGGTATTGTATTGCTACTGCATATGCTCTTGATCAGCGTTTGCTGTCCTTTCTGGAATGTGTACATAAAATTTGTGAAATATTCTGGGATCCTCTGGAATGACAGCCAAAAAAAGATAATAGAAAGGATTAAATCAGTAAATACATTTTCAGTTTTCTCTACAGTATTCCCTGCATTATATATTATTTTAGGTCAATTATTATCAAGACAATTTCTAAATGTGTGGTGTCTGGCACCTGGGAGGGAACCCACAAAATCTAAGAACACCTTCCTCTGCTCTGTGCCTTCACCCCCAAATCCTTAACTTTCTGTTAGAATTTATTAAAAGTCAAGGAGAACTCTGCAGTGGTAGGTGAATAATCTCTGAGGCAATACCTACCTATAATGAGCCAAAGGATTTTTAATTTTGTAATTATTTATTTAACAAAATTTTCTACTTGTTTTCATTTCGTTACCTTTCTCATTGTGCTGGTGGGCTAGCACTCCTAAGACAGCAAAGAAGAATATTGAAATATGTATTTGCATATAGAATTTAATACACCTTAACATTGTATTTGATGCAATCAGAAAAATAATAATAAATGTAATTGCTTTGTTTTGTGCCACTAAAGAGTCATCCTGCAACCTGTGTGGCATTCAGCAGTGCTGCATGCTGCAGGGTGGGCAGCAGTGCAGAGGTGACTGTATTTTTTGCTTTTAACAAAGTCACACTTGACCTTTGACCTCACATCTCCCTCTTGGTCCCAAGCGTGGGGTCATCTCACAGCAACCACCTGCCCTGCAATGTTTCTTCCACAACATATCAATTGCTCTGGCAAAGCAATTGCATACGTTTAAAAGATTTGCGGGCATATTGTTCCCATATGCGAGTTCTCCTGCAATGAGATATTCAGTTGTCACTCCTGGGGAACATGGTGCCCCTTTAACCTCCACCCCAAGGCTTGTAAGGCTGAGTCTGGTGCTGAAAAATTTCCCCTCACACTGCAGGTAGTGCCAAATGCTGTGTCTTACACAGACCTTTTCTGAAGCCTGTGTCTTGCATCTCCAGTCCAGGCTGCCTTGCCTACCATGTTTTTGTGGTCACTGCTGATATTCTTGAAATAAATATAATTGAAGAATAATATCCAGCCTTTGGCATTTCAGTGAATGAAGTAAAGGAGAATGATCCCCACACTGCCTTACTTAAGCAAGAAATTCAGCATCAGAGGGAACGAAACGTTGCTGATCTGCTACAAATGTGACCACAACAATCTAGCTGTGTATTCACAGAGAGAAAGTTATTAGCGTTGGAAAGTGGAATGCTGTGTAGGGGGAAAGCTACTGGGGCCTTAACTGTTTTTGCCTCCTGCTTTGGTTGTCACAGATGTTAGTCACATTGCATAATGCACTACTTGAAGGCACTCAGCTACTACGGTGACAAGGCAGTATAAGAACCTATATAGAACAGAAAAAGTGTAAGCAATGGTGTCCTGTGAGGATGAATTCAGGGAAGAGGTTGCCTAAGGGCTATATAAGCTAGTGGGTGGTTTCACTAGCCCAGGAAATGGAAATAAAGCTCGAAGCCTCAGTCCTTTAAAGGCTTTTTCGTCTTTGCCATTCTTTTTTTATTATCACTGAACAATCGGGAAAGCAGGAAGCAAATCAGTTTGAAAATTTTCTAAGGGCTTTCCACGCAAGCCAGGAGGAGGAAGGGGACACAGTTTCCCCAGGTGTCTTCTGGCATTGCTTCTCCTCTGTTTGTCTTCTGCCTTGAGCAGAACTGTAGGGACTTACAACATATTATGCTGCTATAGACTGTACTGCCTCTACCTTCCACAAATCAGTTGTCAAAGAAAAAAACAAATATTATCCTACTTATGCAATGATAGCCTGTTGAAAGACTAATTTTCTTCTTCCTCACTCTCCAGAAGCACTTGTGCTCTCCTCTCCAGTGAGTCTTCAGAGCCAAAGAGGTCCAAGTAGGTGCTTTATCTCAGCAGGGAGGAGGTGCCGCCATGGCGAAGCGCAGCGGCAGTGATTGCTCCGTGATCTGGGTCAGGTTCCAGGTGCCTAATGAGAGCGATGGGAGGCACTAAGTGCAAAGCTGGCCTCAAAATGTGGCTACTACACTTTGGACATTAAGCACATGCAACTCCTCCTGAAATCAATGGGAGGCAAAGGCCTCTCAGCACTGGAAGTAGGAATGTGATTCATCTCTGAAATCTAACTTTACAGAGCGGTTACAGAGATTCTACCTCTGAACTTGAATCACTACGTTTTTACTGCATTTACGGCTGATGGAAAGAAATAAGCACAGCTAATTCTGGTCACTAGGTAATTCTAGGTGGCAGTAGGTAATTGGAGGCAATTAAGTTGATATGAAATGAATTCTGCTCTTGCTGTCTAAAATCAAGGACTTGCTTATAGGGAGCAACCACAGTAATGGGAAAATTTTGAAGCTAATTAATGTATCCAGTGAAATATCTCATTAGAGTGTCAGGCCCAAGGACAGGATCATAGAGTCTGAACTCCCATTACCTTATGGTCATCAGGCACATTTACGATGTAAAGTTTAGATTGAAGATACCTAAAAATGGCTATTTTTAAACAGACAGCAAGTAATTTTGCTCTATGATAGACATATTGTTAAAACTGTCTTTTTTTGGAGCTGGAACAACTAGATTTTTAAAAATCTAATGTTTATAATTTTAAGCAAAATATGCAGAAATTAGTTAGATACTGAATCTTATTCACTCCATGTAAGATAAACAGGAACTATGGGCAAGACTTAAAGGTAGATTATGTTCTCTAGCTGTAATTCACAATACTGCAAGAATAGTAAAAGAATAGTGTAGGTGGTGATCTGTCACTATTTCAACCTTCTTTAGATTGAAAAATACATTGCAAATACTTAACTTGCTTCTTATCTTGACTGTAGAAGAAGAATGTGATAACATTTGTGATAGTCCTGCACTGTGGAACTTGAGCGATATTTCAAGTTCATAAATATGTTAAATGCTTCCTGCTTTTCTATTGTACTAAGTAATAAGCATGAAAATACGCCATGTTGGATCTTCAATGGCTGACATTCATTCAGCCAAGTCTACTGCTTGCTCAATAAATTATGTATGTACATTAAAATATCATTGGTTGAATCCCCATAAAATGTATCCACTTTGCAGTGCACATGATACTGAAAAAAACAGCAGTTATATTTAAATATATTTCTCTTTTACCTGAATACCTGTCTCATTGGCCTCATCCTCACTAAATGAAATTTGATTTCAATGGATTTGGGAGAACCTGGTCCCCAAGACTTTGGTGCTGTAGGGTAGTCCATTGTATTTACTGTTCTGGGCTGGCAGTTGCACCTTTTGGGGATGAATATTAATTCTCCTTTTAGCATAATCATTTTAGAATATTCCCTTTGTTGCGTTGCCCAGATGTGTCTCATGTCATCAGCAGATGAGCTGAACAGCAGTGGTTTGACGTGCTCGGCGGCTGATTAGGCACACCGGTCGGAGGAGGCTGTGATGAAGGAATTTGTGCGGATACAGCGGAGCTGTTTCTTGCTTGTGCTGTGGTGTTAAGCAGTGGTAATGAAGGGCTGGTAAACAGGATGCTTTTGGGAGTTCCTGGGTCTGTAGGGCTGCACTCCCATTGTCAAGGCTGGAATATGCTTTGGGGAGAACCCCGGATGTGTGCAGGATATCACGCTGTCACGAAAAAGGGGCTTTTGTCTATGGAAGTATGCCCTTCAACCATGGAAAATACTTTTGCACTGGGGAGAAAAAGGTGGGAAATTTCTCCTAATTATGATTAGGATGAGTTAGACACAATTTCCATGACAGCAGCATCACTGTACCTACTGTCTGACTATGTGAGAGAAAAAAATCCTCCAGCGGGTGTTTTCTTTATCAGCTTCTTTCAAGTGGAGAGAAGGAAAAAAGCTGTAGGTTCAGCTGATGGTTTAAAATGGCCTGTAGCATCCCACAGCCTATGCTTCTGCTACCTGGAATTGAGTCCTCTGACCACTGACACTGTTCTGCCTTAATAAGGGAAAAGCCATGAAAGAGAGTAAAATTTGTTCATAAAGCTGTGTCTGAAATGGGTGATTAGGCATGAGACAGTTATGATCATTTGTCCTAGGCGCCACGTTGATCACTTTATAGTCTCAAATTGTCATAATGGATTTATGTTTTCTGTATTCCCACCAAGAGGCTTTTCCTTTTATTCCTCCTGCTGTAATGAACCAACACATAGTAGCAACCGGGCACAGAACATTATTTTTAGTTGGTGGTCTATGTCTTCTGCAGCAACCTCCAACATAAGTGAGCCCAATTTTGTGACCGTAATTATGCATGGGCCCGACTGTTTGAACTTGCAATTGCACCCATTTAGAAGCTTTGCAACCGGGCAGTTAGTCCTCTAAATGGGGACAATTTCAAGCTGCAAATAACTACTCCAGCATTTAATTGCTGGTGTAAAATGACTCCTACAACATTGGAGGTCAGGTAGAAGTCCAGCTAAAAACAAAACAAAACAGAGCCTATTTGGGCAGCACAGAGGAGGCATGAACTTTCCTGGTCAATAAATCTGCCAGTGAACTACAAATGGTTGCAAAAATTGAAAGTCACGTGTGTTTGTGAGGAGAGAAAAAGAATGCCTGGGGCACTGCTCTGTAGCAGCAATGCAACGAGCTCAGGCTCTCACAACAGGCAGGTAGATGAGCTGACTGGAAGCCATCCAAAACACACTTACTAGTATTTCAGTCACTGGAATGATGCTGGAAAAGCTGTTCCAAAAAGGTCACATTCCAGATAACAACATACTAGCAAAGTTTAAAGACCAGGCAGATTTGGCTTGTGCTCTACAAAGGAAATTTTATGTCACAGTCAAATTTGGTACATAAACAATTTTTATACTTCAAAGGAGGAGTAGCACTACCCCTTTCAAAAACTTGCCTAAAGGTTTTCACCATTTTTCTCAAGACAAATGAAGGATATTGAAAGATTGATGCCTACTATTTTGCAGGTTATGAAAATTCTTGATTACAAACCCAAATAAAGTCTCCGAGCTGCATTTAAATACATGAACATATTTGGGTACAGGGTTATAATGGTTAACTTTTCCCTTGGACATTTTTATCTCATAAGCAGCTGACCAGAAAGCATTAGTCAGGAAGAATAACTGATTTCAGGGGCATCAGAATTTAAGCATGAGTTTACTTTAGAGCATATTTTGCTGTAAATAAAAGGAAGAGCTCTTTCTTTTAAAATTATTTAGTTTCAAAATATAAAGCTTTCAATGCAAGCTGGGTAGAAGGAACAACACAACCCCCTCAGATATCTGTTTGCATGTTTTGCTTTGATTGTATTCACAGTCTTTAATATTTGCCTCCCCTGAATTTTCTTTGAGGCGGATGAAATTTCTGGCAGGGTCACTTGTGGAAACATTTGTGGGCATTTTCAACACCTTTGAATATATATAAGGAATAATTTTTAATCTGTAAATATGGTACTGCAACCTGGTCCAGAGAGCTTGGCAAATTTTATCAAAAAGTAGGAACATACTCGATGGATTTTAAACAAAATATTCAGCGATTGCCTCTCAGATGAAGGACAGAGCAGTGAGAGGTTGCTGTAATTATTCCCTAAATAGCTCCTAATAACAAATGAATTGCAGGGAACCTAGAGCTACTTCTGTGAACTATTAATATATAGAAAAAAATCTGCTTTGTTATATAAATTAGTTTATCAATTATGCTAAAACTTATATTGCAACTGCCAAAGAATCCTGCTTGACACACGAAGTTATTTTTTTTGCTTTTCAATTAAATAATTTAAATCTTTATTTAGCAGAGGGCTAGTTAAAACTTGAGGCAATGTCAATCCTGTACAGATTGAGGAAAAGGTGCACCTTTGTATTATCACTGAGGACAAGAGAATTTGGATAATTTTGAAAAGGATTTTTGTCCACTGCTGTGAAGAACAGGAGAAAGGGGAGAGAATTACACTCTCACATAAACTGGAATTTATCCATCAGCTATTGGGTTTTCTACCTACACAGTTGCTGAGGTGTTTATGTGTCTTTTGGCTTTATGCACATCAGTTTTCCCATCAAAATTAGTTCTTACAATCCAGCATGTGATTAAAAATTTTGTCTGATCAATCTAGATTATGACCCTGGGCGGACAAAGCCCCTCAGAGAACTGAATCCCACTGGGATGAGGTTATATCCTTCACATATACTTTCTAGGCTTGATTATGTTTGGCGTTGTGGCAGTACTAATTCTGATATAAAATAATATATGCATATTTACATACATGAAGATCCACGTATATATGTGCACGTTACATGCATACATATGTACTTGGGTTATATATATTATACATCTTTGATTTTATATTTAGACTTCCATGGGCTGCAGGAAGCAGAGAGGCACCTCCATTGAGCCTGACTGTCCCTCCTTGCTCCATAGTGTGTGGGTCTAGAGCACCACTGTGGCAATGGGGAGGTGTTTCTGACTGGAACATTGTCTTTCTGGTTTGTGAGATTGTTAATATTTACTTTTGGCTGTCGCACACTTCAGATTTGTCTGCTTGGGAATACCTAGGGGATGCATGTTTGCTTGCAACGCGTTGTGGTTTAATTAAGCTGATTTCTGCTGGATTGTTTTGTGTCCTTTATGGCAAGCATGGAATAAGCAAGTGCTTTATTTTGTTTATTTTTAAAGAAAGAACTAAAAGGAAATGGTACAGTGCAGAAGCACTATGGACGAGTATCCTCTGGGGCAATTGTTTATTGACCCACTTTTCAGCAAAACACCATGTACGTTATCATGCTACATCACAAGTATGATTCTGCCTTGTCAAACTGAAGAGGATTTTTGCCAGCATCTTAAATGAGAGAAGCATTCGACCCTAAACCAGCATTCCTCACATCCTGATGAGTGTGAGATAGTTACCATTTGTACAGTGCACAGTACAACAGCAAGCTCTTACTCCTTAAATATATTCTTTCATGTGCAGTTTTAAATATAGTTTCCTTTTCCCCTTTCTTTTTTTCAAGATGTTATGGAAGTTTGCCTAAATAATGTGCAGTCTGCTTTTCTTAAATAAACATTTTCCAAATAGTGTTCATTAATGGCTATAAAGCAAATCCCAGTGCAAGCTGATCTTTTATGTTCCCCCTCCCTTATGTCCACATTTCTGAGAACAGTGATTCTGGAACCAATACAAATCAACCCAGCTGTCTCCAAAATTAGTACCGAGAAAAAATAAACTGTTCTTCAAAGTAATAATTTTGTACAACTAAATAAATAAATATTGTCTACACTGGGTCAAAAATACGAGCAAAATTACATCAAATTCACTTCATAAGATGGATTGTATGAATGCATTTCAGTTCCTCTCTCATCATTCTCCTTTATATTTTTAGACAGTCTTTATGTGAATACAATGACTCCAATATCAAACATTTTAAATGATGCTTGAAATATCAGTCACTTGACTTTGATGTCACACACAATTAAATTCAACCCATCTTCTCTCAGTTAATAACAGCAATCTCACCAAGTCTAGTGCCTAATTAATACAAGCTATTTGTCACATAGAGGTGACACATGTATATCAGAAAGCTTGAAATATTGTTTTGTGCTGCAGTAGTGCTACCCAGCCCTGCAATAGAGAAACTGTCTTATGTGTGATTGTCTTTAAAGATTTCAAAAGCCCTCAGAGTTTGGTGTGCTCAAGCTGGGACTCGACAGTGCATAGAAGGCACTACTGATGTGTTGGCTCCCTTTAGGCTGCTAAATAGTGAGGTATTTAGAAAGAAACTCGGCTAGAATTGAAAGGTTCATACCTGATCATTCATTTAGGTGATTGGCAGAATTACAGATACGCAGTGCCAGTGGTAATTTGCTTAACCTGCAGTTTTTAAGCTATGTGATAGAATACACAATCATACATTTTCTTATTGTTGCATAAGCATTTCTTTATATTATTTATGCTCAGCATTTTTTTACAGTGTGTTTCAGCCAGGGTTGCTGTTGCCAAATAAATGAGCTTGTCTGCCTCGAGTTAATTATCATTGTGTAATAAAAAACTGTAATAATAAGGTGGGCCTAATCCTGCCTTCTTAACTTAGGCAAGGATTCCGTCTGCCTGAGTGTTTTGCCTGTATTAAGGCATCAAACTTGGGACCAAAAATTGCCTACATTGTTAGTAGCAGTAAATTAAGGATAATTTGTGAATAAAGCACAGCTTCTTGTGAATAAAGCACAGCAGAGAAACCCACAAAGTAAGACAAGGCAGGAAACCTTAGTTATCTCTGGATTAGTAACCATAGTAATACCTATGGATTTTCAGTGCATTATATTTTGCAGCAAGCGTGAAAGGTTTTTGCTGGATTTTTTGATTATATGTGCTTTTGCTTCTTTTATATATTAGCAGTAGGGTGTTTGTAATGGAAAAAACCCCTGTAGCACTTTGGGGCTTACTCCCACCTGGAACTGACCATGGGAAGGTCTACCCCAGCAACTCCTCTCTTGGCTGTGAGGAGGAGTACCATCACAAGTCAGGGGACACCTGATGCCAAATTCAAACCAATGCACTGTGTGGAGTCCTCTCTCTGTTCACAGCCAGTGTTTCTGGTGGGCACAGTGATGTACTAACTTCATGTGCACTTTTCACTCTGAACTGACAACTGAGTGGTGTTTCCTAGACATAAGCCATTAAATCTTCTGGTAGAGATAGATACAGGTCCAGAGATGGACTGAAGATTTGCCTCCCTTCCAATCTACCCTTTGCTAGCCCCCTGTTAAATACCCTCAAGAGGATGAAGCATGGGGAATCTTAATCTCAAGGTCTGGCCATTGTAACACTGAGATAAACTCTACCTTTCTATATGGTATTTTAGGGGACATAATTGTGCACATTCATGGTCAGCGAGGAACAGGAATGAGGGAGGCCTTTACAGCAGAAACAAATGGGTTTTTCCTTTGCTGCTTTAAGAAAATGTGAAAGGTTAATTTCACATCTTGTCAGACATCTGCTTGTTCACTTTTAAGCCCATCAAAATGTGAATCTGGATCAAGGTGAAAATGAACAGTAAGCCAGGCCTATATGCAGAACAGTGGAGTACAGAAATCTGTAACATTTGAGGAGAAGGGTGCTGTTTTTGCTCAGTGACTGTCTAACAAGTTAGTCTGTAATAGATTTGCAGTAAGAGCTTCTTTTCCTCTGCTGTGGTGTCTTCAAACACATAAAAATCACAGTTACTGGAAGGAAAAATTTAAGTGAAAATAATTACTATGAGAAGAATTTAAGGGTTGTGGTGGATAAATACCTGAATATGAGCTCTGAAGGGTTGTGCTGGTTAGAAAGATTAATGTGGTAGTAGATGGTGGTGGTAGTAGTAGCAAGTTGACCTTGTTATGCCAGATACATCATAAAGAGCCATGAGGAGTTTACAACCAATACTGAAACTGAGCAGCAAGTAGGGGATAGAAGCACAGTGTGTTCTGTGAGATGGAGTGGTTGGACACTGAAATCCGACAGTTTAAGATTGGAAATCAGGTGCTTCTCTTTGACAGTGAAATTATTCACCACTTATTCAGAGTATTCAATTACAGCTAATGTTTTACCACTTGGCATTTCTACATCAAGTCTGAAAGAATTTCCAGAGTAGGTTTTGATACCTTTAGTGATGCAGCCTTTGTGTAGTAATTGCTAAATGAAAATTTATTCCAATATTTTGGAGGTCAGGCAAAAAAGCTCATGACAGGACTTTCCTGACAGATCTTAAGATCTTTGAAGAGTTAGTTGCTGAAAGGCAAAGGTCTCCTTTGTAACTTGTTTTTCTAGTACCAGATCTATAGACCGTCTTCCTCCCCTAGACACACCTGTTAAAACATATTGTTCTTTTAACACTTATAACAGATCAGTCTCTTATTTAGAAATCTCTCAAAGATGAAAAAAGGGGAAAACCTAACAAATAGTTTAATGATATACTATTAAAAGTAGAAATTATTTGGGGATATTAAAAATATGCTTTTACATGGTATAGGATGTGGGAAAATTGCAAAACACATTAGCTCTGGAAATGAAATGGCAAGCCACACAGAGGAAAACTGGTACGTGATGTATTGGCAGTGTCACCAATATGTCATATATCTCACAGTGCTGCAATTCTCACTTATAACCATGCAGGTAGTTACTGTGTGACTGTCTTCTTGTGAACTGTAGCAAAGCTAGTCTTTTTATTTATTTCTTTTGGGGCGTTTTTTGTGTGTTAACTTTCATCACATTATGCTTCGGTTACTTAATAGACAAAATGCATCTTCCCTGATGGTCTGTCAGCTACTTCCTGCTACAAAGCTTCCAGGGGCTGAAGTGCTGGAGGCGAGCCACCCTGGCAAGTGTCCAGCCGCCTGGCCGGCCAGCTGGCTGCCGCTGCCGCTCCTCTCCGCACGCAGGAGTGCAGTCCTTGCACAAAGGCTCCAAAGAGTCTTGGAGTGACCATTTGGATTGCTAAAACAGGGCAATAAGGCCCTAACGGAGGGAAAAAGCAAGCGCTGGATCATACCATATGCATTTATGGAGAGCTGCGTGCTGTCTGTCCCAGCGACTGGGTGACTTGGGAGCGATCAGTGAAGCTGTGTTTTATTTGAACAAGATGCTAAGTGTGCCCGGTGCTGTGCAGATGATCATGCTGGATGTTGTTCTTTAGCCATACTCTTTTAGAGCTACTGCCTCCTTTTTGACCTGTACAGCCAAAACAAAAGAGAGGATGTGTTTTCTTGTGTCTTCAGACCTGGCAGCTGTAAAGATCTAGCCTAGCACAGTCTCTAGCATGGTGCAAGGAGCAAGCACAGATCAGGCCTCCCTTTCTCACCGTGCATTCCTGACTGGGTGAGGGAAGCTGAGAGGGACAGGTCCCCCCTGCTGTCCCCAGCCCCTGCTGCAGCCTGGCACCCTGCTGGGGGCTGTGGGCACATGCCCAAACGCTGTAATACAGGTGTCCGGTCTTGCCAGGCTCCTCTTGTCCTTCTGAATTGGCATGCAATTTTCCAGCATAAGTCAGGGAAAAAATCCCTGTGAGCAGGTCAGAATGCAGCTACCTAAGGCTTTGCTGTTTGTTCTCTGTGCAGTCACTGTGTGTCATTCCTGTGCCTCGGGATGAGGGAACACTGTGCTGTTGCTGTTGGGGTGAGTTTGATTTTGACTGGAAGTGTTGATGAGGTGTTTCATGTGGTGCTCAGGACTGCAGTTCTTCAAGGGGACATGGCGTGACCTGCTTGCAGTGTACTGGCCTGGACATGTAAAGCATGTGAGAACTTCTACCGAAGTCTCCCCAAACAGATCTTTGTTTTGATCTCTTCAAAGGTAGAAATGTGCTTTATTAGCCAGAGTGTTAATAAGCCATTCATCCCCAGAGCAAATGCAGTGGGACTGAGAAAAGTATGTGGGGCTGCCTTCTTCCACAATCTGACCTTCTAAATTAATCCCTGGTATTTATCTGCTCAGACCTCTGTGCAGTAGATTTGGGTAGCACTCCTGATAATGACATATACCTAAAAACCACTAGACTCAGAGCTGGCAGGGTAATGAAATACCTTGAAAATAGCCTGGAAATGCAAACTGACTGTGAGCAAAAACAATGAGTCCTGCAGAGGTGATTCCAAAGGCTCAGTGTTTGCCAATTATTACAACAAATGTAACGCAGCTATCTCCTTCACTCCCCAAAGTGAGACGGATGTGGCGAGCTCAGGTGCTATTGTAGGCTATCAGACAGGATTTGATTCTGTCTGGATATGTCTGGTGTGGGGGCAGAAGAGGAAGCCTTTGGGTTCAGGAGCACATCCCACTTACAGAAAGTTATTGCAGTGTTTGGAAACCAAACACATCCCTACGCTCTGTAAGAGAGGACCATCCCCCAGGCAGCTCTTGCTGATATTCCAGAGATGTTCCTGGCTGGCTCGTGAGAGATCTTCCATAGCTTTGTTCCTCACCCCAGTGCTGTGTCTGTGTCCCCTGGCTGGTGTTGGTGCTGGTGCCAGAGGTCCTCCTGTACCTTGGCTGACACACAACTGCATGTGGAGAGCCCTGAGCTCAGGAGGGATGATGCTGGCTCTTGGCCACATGCAAACATGCTCAGCCTGGGGTTTGTTGCTCCACAAACTGAAAGTAAGCACCAATTTAATTTCTACGCCTTTATGAGCAATTTTAAAGGTGAAGAATATTTTCTTTCCATTGTTTCCATATATTAGATTAGGCAAGTTGTCAAAATTAAGCACTCCACAGTGGGTAGATGTTTTGTTTGTAGCAAAACGGGTTTCCATAAAGTGATGAATTCATGAAATGAAGTATTGAGGATCATCACATTGTATCACCAGAACAATGGGAGATCCATAAAATGATCTGCTCATAAATAATTTGTGATATCTGCTATGTACAACACCACTAAGTCTTATTTTCTATAATAAACAGTCTTTTCTTTTAGAGAAAAAAGTAGAGAACAGGACTGTCAAAATATTAAATTGCAGAAGACCTTATAATTTTATTTCTTGACATTTCTTTATCACAGTTTTATCATGTTTATGTAAAATACCAAGGTATTATTTGTTTTCAAATTATATATCTTGGTACATCAATAGCATTTTTGTATTATTTGACTGGTTTACGTTATGATGAATGCAGAATGGTTGCACAAACTTTAAAATGTGTAATATTTCATGTAAATATTTTACAGGAAAAATCTCAGTGTGATGTATGTTATTTTTGCAGTGTGCTGTTGACACCACAGAAAAGACATGTAAAAATATAGCTAAATAATTCAGTGATTTTAGATTTCTTATACTACAGTACTGAAAATAATTTTGCTAAAAAACAATGAAATATTTTTTGAATTGCTAAGGTAAATGGAGGATCTTTGAAATAACATTACAGAGTTTCATTGATACATTTTTCCATCTAAACTATGTTTTCTTGAAATAAATCCTTTTTTAATGAGTACTGACTTGAATGAAAATATTTTGGTGAGAAGAATTTGTAGTGAGGACAGATAAATATTGCAAAAATGGTGGTTGAGAAAGTATAATCCCAGTATATCTTACTGTTTAGAGGAGTTGTCTGTTGCATTTGTGGCAATCAGTAGAATAAAATTACCTTTACAGATGAATACGTCATCATCTGATATGACCCATTTTGGAGCTATGTTGGTTTCTCTGTTAGAAAAGAAAAACAAATGAAAAAATCTCTCATTCTGTGCTCTTCAGTTGTTCTTACTGTTAAATTAATAATATCAATTGAATGAAAATAACCCACTTCTAGAAACGTCCTGCTCCTGCTGAATTCAGAGGGTGCAGAACAAATGCTTTTTAGGGGGTCTTAAAGCATAATGAACTGATGGTGTACAGGATGGTTGTCAACCTCTCCTGTCGAAGTTAGGGAAGCCTGGCCAGAAGTGGAGTTTCCTGCAAGGGGAGTCAGTGTGGCTCCAGCAGTGTGGCTGTGTGTGAGCCTCCCCACAGCTCATTAAAGGATCAGGGCCTGGCTTAGGAAACTAAATCCTTATCTTAACAATGTTATGTGCAGTACTTTAAATTAGGAGAACTTTGTTTCGTGGCTGATGAAACAAAGCTTGGATCCAGCTACCTAGGGTTTGATTCTGCATTTCCCGCACATCAAGGAATTTGGCTTTACAGGGAATTTTAAGCTTTGAAAGAAATCCTGGATTAAGCTCCTGAATGATTAAAATTTAAGTGCTGTCAGATTTCTACATATAAAGTAAAAATAAAATAAAAATTAACATTTAAAAAAATAATACCCACAGTCTTCAGGACCTGAGGCAGGCTTGGGGCATTGTAATGGAAATTTCAGTCCCATGTGCCACAATAACTGCAGCGCAGCAACTTTTTAAAATAGCCATAATGATGCTGCTGCTGATGGTGAAGGGAAAATATCACAAACCCTTTCCCTAACATGTCTAGTAAAACTCCAGAATGTGTAGCTAAGTCATATTCTGTTAATTTTATATGTGTTTGAAGACTGCTGATGGCTACTTGAAAAGAGAGCAAAAAGTGCTTTCTTTGGCATCTGATGCTTTCTTATGGCAGACACAAATTTTGGCCAAACAAAAGAAATGACAACCCTTGCAAAATGGAATCAACACTTCAGTTTCTGATATAGGGTAAAATTTTCTGGATCTTTAATTTTTAATTCTGGGCAGCATGTTAATGTTTTAAATGTAAGAGAATAATGTCTCCATTACCCAAATCATCTGAGGATTTGGTCTCATTCTCTACGTAGTAAGAACTGGTTTTGTGTTATTATTTTTCTCTCCTCAAAAAAGCAATATAATTTATTGGACAATTTTTTTTAAAACTTAATACATAAGAAAGTTTAAAGGTCAAAGAGGGAGTGCTTTTTTGGGTTGAGATACCTTTGGACAATGATCCTTAGTGTCAATACACTTAAGATAAAGTACTTTTTAACATCAATTTTCATTTGTAACATATTTAATAGCTTATATTTAAAATATCAAAATCAAAGCAAACATTTTAATTTGATGTCAGTTGCAATTTTATGTCAAAATCACACGAAAAAAGTAGCAAATTTTCAAAAGGGCATAAAACATAAAAGTGGTGACATATGAATGATACCTTTTTATTTAGTCTTTTTAGTTTGGTGGTATAAAAATTACCTACATTAGTGCATTAAATCAATCCAAACTTGAACTCTGAAAAAGCAATAACATTGTGTCAGATTCTCAGTAGAATATTAATAAAAAACTTGCAGTATTTATGATGTTGAGTAGTCCTTATTGTAGGTTACAGAACAAACAAAGTCTTAAGTTACCTCTCCTGATTTTGATGATAACAAAAGCAACCATTTCAGAAATATAGTGGTGTTAGAGCAATCAAAGAGACTGCTTTCTTACCATAATGTTAGCATCATCTCAGCATGTGGTGCCAGAAAGGTTCTCTTTCTGCAGCATACCACTAATCCTGCATTGTCTTTATTATCTTTATTTTCTGATGCTTCCCCATGCTGATCATTCACAAACTGAAAAGATGGAACACTGAGGTCTTCAAATACTGATAAATTATATTAGTATTAGGATGCCATAAAAACTCTTCAGTATCCTATGAATTCCAGGTTGCAGTCAACCTGCAATGTATATATAGAAGTATACTAATATGAAATAAATATTTTACACTCATATCACATAGGAAGAGAAAATGATTTATAGCCCTACAGTAACAAGAAAATGTCTTCTCTGGAATAGATGTTTATGGTTATCTTTTTATAAAAGCTGATTTTACATGTACCCATCCTCCTTTTTGGATGTAAGAAAAATGTGTGCCTGAAATATGTGTGTCTGTATTTCTTGGAGCCTATAAAAATGAATTGCAGATATAAATTGGAATGGTTGATTGGCACAAGCCCTTACTGGGATTCAGTCTTGGGATTTGTGTTTTAAATTAATTTTGGACAAGTGAGGATATAAACTCTGACCACAGTACATCTTTTTTACTGGAAAAGCTCCTGAACTTTGAGTATTTTTGTTTGCAATAGCTCACCCTATATACTTAGCTGTGAAAAATGTCTGTTTTGAAATGCAGGATATAACCTGTAAGTAATAGAAACTAATTCATTGCTAGTGAGTGGCTTCACAGAAATTGAATATGAAAAATGCTGTGAGTCCAATTACATCATCTTTACATTGAGTGCTTTCTCATATGAGTATTTCTGTTGAAGTTATTTCACATACCTCCCAAAATGACTCTTTCAAAATAATTACAAAATCATTTTCAACAGTGAATAAATGTGTAAAGGCTCACCAGTGATTTTAAGGTTGAAAAAAGGGGCCTTTTGCGTTAGATAATTTCATTGCTCTATGTTCACAAGTGATTAACTCCCCAATGAGATCTGATTGCTTTTTGTATTCAGACCGAAAAAAGACATGTAAAATGAGCAAAATGTTGTATTTTGAGTGCTGAATATGGGGCAAGTTTAACATATGCTTTTTGGGACATCACAATGATTTGTTACTAGCCATATTTGCTGCACATGTGCAACATGGTAGTCTGCCAAAACACACACAATAGTTACATGATGGGTCACTGAAAAAATAGATTTCAAACAGAGTATCTAAATACTTAATTCATATACAGATATGGGACCTCTTCTAAGACACTGTGCTCTATTAAGGAAATAATAATATACATTTTATTGGAAACACATGCTGCCTTGAAACCCAGTTCCTTCTTCCCTTCATGTAAAGGGAAGCCTTGGACCTTCAGATGCTAGGCTAGAACCCAGTCCAAGTACATGGATGGTAGAAAGACCCTGAAAGGGAGAGAAAAGCTGTATTCTCAGGTGGAAAGAAGATGTAGACTTATCCTACAATGCGATGAGTGAACATGAATATAATGGCCATCCTCTTGCCCTTTCCCACTGTCTCTTATTTGTTGCCATTCAGGATGTAAACAGATGGAAGCGTTTCAAACCGTGCTGGGCCTGCCCTCCATGTGTGACCCCATTCACATCCCATCCCTGCCCTTGTGAGTGGAACAAGACTGCTCTGTTGCTCCAGGACCTTGCATGGAAACAGGGCAGAATTGCTATCTAACTGTGCATGTTCTGGAGCTGTGTGGTCACAGCTGAAGGACCTTACCGGCGAAGCCACCGTAATAACAACATGGAAAATTGCTCAGAGAGATGTTGTGCCAAGGCCATTGACAAATACCTACTTGCCAGGTCAGCCACTCAATTACCACGGCATCAGAGGGTACAGTGGGTACCACATTAGCTATCAAATCACTCCCTCCTGGATGGGCACTTCAAACAAAGCAATGACCCCATCCCTCCCTCAGCAGGGCCAGGTGCGGCTCTTTTCAAGGGAGATGGTTAGGCCATGGTGCTGCTAATTCCCATGGAAATGACAGTTTTTGTGGAACTGTGGGATTGCTTGTGGACAGCTTTGGAAATACACAGGGAGGCACTGGGCTGTCACAGAGACTTATTGGTTTCTGCACCTGGCATGGTGGGAAATGCAGCTGAAGGGCAAACGTGTGCCTGGACAGCTCGGCCTGGTGTCAGTGGTGTTCAGTGGATAGGGGGATTCAGGTGGTCCTTTTCCCATGTCCCAGCAACAAGGCTGCCCTAACTTTTTCAGGGTTGGACAGTGACCATTATCAGCTGAGCAGATGCTGGCTCTGGGATACAATATCTTAGCTCTGCCACAGTTCATTTTTTAAATGAAGATGTGGGAGTAGCTGGCTGCTGCCACGTGTTCCCGTTGCATGTTTGCTGGCACGTGCTGCTAAACTCTCACACCCAAGCGTGGTCTGAATGGAGAAACCTCCAAATGGCTTCACTTGGGTACCACACCGGCCACAGGATTTATGCCATGGCTGGACCTGTTACTCCTCTCTGCATTTCTGCTGCAGGTTCTCCCCATCCAGGGTTATGACCTCAACCCTTCTGCTCCATTCTGTCTCCTCCGGGAGCACCATTTCCTCATCTCCAGTGATGCAGCATCTCTGGCATCATGGTTCCCAAACTCCCACTAAAAACCTGGGCTAGAAGATGAAATACTGTGGTCTCTCCATGTACAGCAACTGCTGCTGGAGATGCTACATGTGACATGAAACCACCCAGGCACAATGAATCCCACTATTATGGGGATTATACACTGATGTGATACCTGTGTATGTGGTGGGTTTAAGAGCCGAAGTTCTTTCTGGATTGAAACTTCTAAATTTTACATTTTTAAAGACTATTTATAAAGGCAATCCAACTGAGCTGGAGGGGTTTTGTTTGTTTTGTTTGTTTTGTTTGTTTTGTTTGTTTTGTTTGTTTTTGTTTGTTTTTGGTTTTTTGTTTGAGTTTTTTAGTTTGTAGTGTCATTTGGTTTTTTGAGAAAAATAAGAAAAATAATTTATCTGAATTTATGGAACAGAACATAATGTTCCTGACTATTAATTCTTAACTGAATATGTCAAAAATGAAAACAGTTATGGTAAGATTGCATAACCCCTTTGAATGTCAGGTATGTGTAATTGTTCTACAGGCTATCAGTAAAAAGCAGCAAAGAATATCTGCATTTAATATAATAACTTATAAATACAAAGTCCAGTTTGAAGTTAAAAAACTATTTAAAATGTGATTAGATGTGAAAAAGAAAGGCTATTATGTTTGTCATAATAACTGTGTCTTTGATATATATGTTAATAGCAAGACTGTTGACACTGGAGAGATTGAAATTAATACTTGTCTATTAGTCCAAGGGCAGAAGTTGTTGCCTCAAACCATAATAATTGATTCACTAGTGCATTTGTCTAATGGCCCTGCATTATTCTGTAGTGTGCCAGAATGGATGGAGCACTCACAGCCTACCTGTGTTTTGGTGTACATTGTAATCCTGATTGTATTTACAGCAATGTAAAATAGGAAGAACCACAAAAGTCAGTTGGTGGCATTTGAATAAAATGGGTGAATATCAGAATCAGCTCTGTGGGGCTTCATGGGATTTAGAAGAGAGACTGTTAGCCATGAGAGCAGCTTTTCCTCACCCCTGAGATACTTCTCTGAATATTTTTAATCTCTCTCATTTCAGAAATACTGATTTTGGGAATGAAGAAGAAGAGTTGGCAGGGTGAATCTCCAGGAAATTCCTAGTGATTTGGTAGGGAAAATTTCATTAAGACTACTCAATCTTTAATATCTAGGGATATTAAAAATAATTGCATTTAACATGGATATTTTTATTTGCTCCACTAGCATATTGAGTTCATTGATAACCAGACATTATTAGTGGGTATAAAAATAAGTCTTTTGGCTAGTGAGGAGAATAAGTCTAAGTTTGAATGGACTTTATAGATAATAATTAACTACATCAGAGTTTCAAATATGTATGTGGTTCACTTCGGAGGAAAAGAAATGCTTTTAGAGTAATATGGCTATTTCAGTGTTGACAATGACTTTTACTACTTAGGAGATAAACAGTAAATTTAATTTGCATAATTAAGTTAATCTTTTTAGATTTTAATGTAGTGTATCACGAGTTCCTAGGCTTGTAAATGAGGTTTTACTAGTGAAACTCTTATTACTAGGACATATACCATTTCCCCCTAGCATCAGCACAGAGTGCAGATCTCATAGGTTCCTTTGTCTCAGGTCACCAGAATTTTACTGTTTTTTCTTCTCATGAGGGTTGCTTTAAAAATTGAAATAGAAATTACAACTTCTGTGTAACGGTTGAAAGTCTATCGCTTTGCAGGAAAGAAATTGTACTTCTAGGGGCCTTCTGCCATAAGGACTCTCTTGTAAAGATGCCTGCCTTTAAAATGCAACTTTTTTGTTGGATGAACAGCCTAATGTTCCATGCATTGTACTAGTAGTAGCATTTTATGCAACATTGAAAGACTCAATTAATTTGCATAATTCCATGAGTATTACCATGACTTTAAGGTAGGTTAGCTTGCTCAGGAGTCTTGCCTGCCCAATATATATGTTTGCCATTTTGACAAATTAATCATTTCTGAAAACAATTAATTATACTTATGACAAACTGAACCTTATACCCATGGGTCTTAAATTTTTATAGCAGAAATCTAATATTAATGTGTATAAGATCAGTGATTTAGTGAGTACCTTAACAGTCAACAATGCCTAAGGCTGAACAAAATTAATATTTTGTTTCCCATCTGGAGACTTCAGTAAAATTAATGAGGAAGGGTGCCTTTCGTAATACATAATAGAAATAAATTTACAATATTTAACCCGGGGATTCTACTGACATCAGCATTTAGATATTTGGTCTGTTTCCCAGTCTGGTGGAGGAACCATGTAAATATCAAAGCAGGTAATCCTGGCTGTATAGGAGACTTATATTTGTGCTTATGCTGGCAAAGGTAGACAACCAGATTAATTTTCTTGTATGATGAAATTCCTAATCTTAGAACAAAATATCTTTTTCTGCTAAGGCACTATTTGGATACAAAACATATTCAACCTTTCTGAAAACAAAAAAAAAGGGCAATGTCTACAACTTAAGTGCTGGATACAAAATAAAACCTGGTGGTGAACAATGAAAAATAAATTATCAACATTCAGAATTATATATATATATATATATATGCATGTAAAAAGTGGCTGTGATCACTAAATTACAAGACAATATCCTTGTCTATAAAATGCTCTGGAAAATGGCTTACTGGTCTGAAAAAGAAACAATGAAATTTGAAGTGTAGAATGTGACTATTTAGAAGCATTTAAATGCAGCAGTAGTGCTTCAATAGGTGCAATTTTTTTCTACCAGTAAACTCTGCACCTCTCACCACTCTGACCTTGCTGCACCCATCATCACCAAAATGAACCAGAACAACAAGAACACTTCCATTCATCCCCTCCTGTGCTGTTTATTTTGGGATTATTAGTTATATTTTTTAATGACTTCATGTTTTTTAAAAGCAGTTTTTACTAAAGGCAGTGGCAAACATCCAATTGACTTCCGGGGTACAAGCTCATATCACTGTATTTGAACATCTGTTTAAGGTCTGAACAGAATGGTTTTCCTCCCCCTCAAATATTAGCTAAAATACCATCCACTGATTCCTGTGAATTTTTGGTAATACACTCCATCTGAAACACATTGCGAACCAGGTTGTAGTTGCTAAAAATACATGTGTAATAAATAGTTGATGTTCAAAAATAAAAGGGAGATAAGATATTACCCGTGTGGCATGTATATATACTCTTTGATTAGGTTTTCTTTTTAGGAGGAATGGCAGATGAAATGTAAAAATAGCATTTAACAGCTACACAGGGCAACTCAGTTGTTACTTAGATGGGAACAAACAACCAAATGTTGTGATGTGAATTTTCCTGCAATTGATTTTAACACTTTAAATATCTCCTGTCTCTAATAAAAGAGAAGTTCTGGTAAAAGAAGAGATATCGCATGCCATCTACTGAACTTTATCATAATCCCCAGTGTTTTTCAGTGCTAGCAGCTCAACAATGGTGGTATTAGAAATAAGACTTAATAAAAAGGATTATGTGCCTAAATAATCTTACTTAATTGTGTAATAGGTCTGATAAAATGTGTGGATATAGCAATGCACTAATCTATGTGTGTGTGGGACTGGGAGTGGGACAGTATAATACGGTATACTTTAGAGTTTAAAATTACAAGTTAATACAAACTTGTAATTTTCCTAGTAATTAGCAGGTTTTTGGACCAAAAGAACAGCATTGACAAAAAATACCAGTCAGATAAATTAATCTAATGTTTTGTGATGGGGAAAAAGTGGTTTTGAAGTCCCTATAAAAACAAAGCACTCAGTGCATCACATTTTTATAAATCTGCATTATTAATTTGCAGTAAAAAAGATCCAGTTGGAGTACTTGTTTTTTTGCATTAAATTGGTCCTTTGATGTTCTTCAATGCTTCAATTTAGCCTCTAATTTTTCAGAGCACAAATGCACCAGCAGCTGTTGAAAATATCAGTTTTGCAGTAGCGTTGCTGGCCAATAAAATCCCAACAAGCCATCTTCCTATCTGGCTGAACAAAATAGCACTGAAAAAGTAGTCATCTCTTTGAAGTATCACTCCAATTATAGGTTTTAACCCCACAGGTCACAGTTTGATTATTTACACAATGCTAGTGTAATTCTGTCTCAATTCTAGGCTTTCTGTACTTCCAAAGCATTCGGCAGCTCCAGTGGAGGAAATTTCAGACGACTGCTATGATGGCATTGACCTGTGTTTGATAGGGTTAGACAGCATTTGGCTGATCACTGTATGTTTTTTGCATTATTTAACTTTCTATAACATTATTTAATGGTGAAAAAAAGGATATCAGGTTTACGTTTCATCTGTCTTTTGAAATCCATTTTAATACATTTCTACCATGATACTGTGTTTATCATATGTAATGTAAGCACATGGTCTGTTAGTAAAAAGTGCACTATTTGACAAAAAAATAAAAAGGGAAGAAGACTTGCTAACCTTGCATTGTAAGTTTAGTCACGTGCCTCTATGCTGGGGTTAAATGCCAGTGTTGATGCTTGACAGTAAAAATGGGCAAATCCACCATGCTGGTTAAATTGTCTAATTTTATTACATTAGAGATTTCTTGGCAAATGCATCTGCCAGCAGGAAATATAAA
>VZTN01020433.1:89904-106327 GCA_013400515.1 Erpornis zantholeuca
CTCACAGTCTCTGCAATACTTTACTCTTGATCTCAGCACCTTCTACATCAGAAAGCAGGCACCCATGTGGGATAGCTCTACTCTTTCAAGGGGTACATCCACTTTCCCTAAGCCACACAAAGGCCACAGACCACAATTGGGTGGTATCTGAGGGTTATCCTGGGAAAGGCTCACAATTTGTGGAGGCTGAGAGGAAATTTAAACAGCCACATTCCAGAATAGTGCATGTGTAACATGCACTTCATCATTTTGTGTTTAAGAGGTGCCACAGATTGCATAGAAAGTTATTAAATTATTTTGGGGAGCTTAAAAATACTTTTGATTTGATTTTT
The DNA here is from genome assembly GCA_013400515.1 of Erpornis zantholeuca. NCBI lineage: Eukaryota > Metazoa > Chordata > Aves > Passeriformes > Timaliidae > Erpornis > Erpornis zantholeuca. Next base: position 90,237 of record VZTN01020433.1, read on the forward strand.
TCCATCTCTCCCCATCTGTAAGGCAGGTGTCCAGCACTACAAGCCAACTGAGGGAAAGAAATGTTACTCTCCATAAAATGTTATGAATAGTCTATGATTCTACAAAATAGAGTTCTGTGCATAAAGCAACATAAAGATGTAATATCTTAGGGTCTTTCAGAGGTAGAAGCATTACTACTGTCATTTCTTTGTATTGCCATCGTGGCTAAGACCCCTAGCCATGGTCCAGGGCTTTGCTGTGCTGGGTTCTGGGTTTAGCCAGTGTAAACAAACCCTGCAAATTGTGGACTATTGTGTGTCCCTTCTGTGGAATTTCTAAGCCTTTTTAACCTGTTCCTACCACAGGGAATAGTGCTGGATTTAAACAGCTCTGGAAGGCGAGATACATTTCTGTGTTTCCAAGCTGTAGAAAGAGATTTTTTTCTGACAAGTTATGAGAGCTGCACTAAGTAGCTGTGGAGTAAGTGCAGATGAAGTGGGACATGAAATTACAACTTGTTACTAATTGCACAGGTGTGTCTCTAACCAGGTATGTGTGTACATCTCTTTATTTCTATATATTGCTAGAGTTACAAGGTTTTCTGTTTGCTTTCAAGTGGTGATGGAGATATTTCTATATTTGAACATTAAATATTTTTAAGTTGTATTAGTATTAAAGAATTGTTATATTGCCTACTGACTAAAAGTATTTTATTTTTATGACATTTTTTTCTTACTTGAGCAATATCTTAGTGTTTAATGAAAGGAAATTCTATGATTTGCGGTTTTTATATTGGTCTCAAATGCTCTGCATACACAGGGGACAGGATTGGGTCTGTAATTTTTATTTGAAACAGGGTCTGTGTACACCTGGAAAGCATGCAGGATGTCAGCTTTCTGTGGCCTAATTAAGTGTACTGTGGTGCAAGACTTGGCAAGGAACAAACCTTTGCAGGAATGCTGTACTGTGAGAATGCTTCATACTCTGCATGAAGAAGCAAAACTTGGCCTGTTTCACTAGGATTTGCTGTTCTGAATACTTGATTATTGACATGCTAATAAATGAGAATTAATTGTAGTCAGACAGTCAGAGATGATACTTTCAAGTCTACAGGTTCATGAATTTTGTACCAGTGAAACAAAAGGTCGCCTTGCAAGAGACAGGTAATAAACACTTTGTACCACTCCAGTAAGTTCCATACATCTGAATTCTCTCTGTACAATAAAAGATAACTGCACATTTAAGCAAAGAATTAACTGTCAAACATGGGTATTTATACTGGAGCTGAAGAAAAGCATTTCTACTTACTTCAATCCCACTGCAAAAACTAGCAAAAGATTTTCTAGAATACAGACTGTCCATTGTGCTACATTGAGAGCATGTAAGCAAATTTAATATGGTTCCTGCCTTTGCCTACAAGGTGGGAAGCAAATTCTTATTGTTACACATATGTGGCTTTTGGTCCTCTGTATTCAGCTATATAAACAGCAATTACATTTGCAGGGAGTGTTGAGGCTTCTTGCCCTTCAGGCAACAGAAGTACTCACTTGGTGTTCTCTCGCCCCAAAGCAGAGATTTGTCTCAGTATGGTGACTTTTTGTGGTGCACAGCCCTGGTACCTGGGCTCCTGCTGCCCCAGAGCAGGAGGACAGTGGGCAGCCTCACCCCACTCAGGACGTGGAGCTTTTGGAAAGCTCGTTCTACTTCACATTGGGCAGAGAAGGTTCGGCTTTTCTTTGCTGGTGGAGGATCACGTTACAGCATCTGCTCCTGCCTCACTCAGGGTCTGTTGCTTTCCTCTCTTTCCATTGTTACAGGAGCATCTAAATCGTGGCTTATGCTGTTCCTGTCAACTTAAAAAAACCCCGTGAATTACTCAAGACAGAAAAATGACTTCATGGATGTTTATAATGTATATGCTGCATATTTTGCTCTGAGAAATGTTAGTCAGTCACCTGTGGTTCAGTCTGGCTATGGCTGTCCTGAGTTTCAGTCCATCAGTGACTCTGCCTGCTTTACAGGAAGATCATTCAATTAACAGAATCCATAGTGATCCCTTCTCCTGTGTGCACCTGTTTGGGGATGCAAAACAAACAGAAGGGAGCTCAGGCAGATTTTGCTCTCTGGAAAAGCTGGGGACAAGCTCAGGCAGAGTGAAGAAACAGTCTGGAGGGTTTATGGGCAAGGAGGTGGCTTTGCTTGTGCTCTGCAGGGGAATGAGCTGTTGTGTTGGTTAGAGGCATCCAGGACAATTGTTCATTGTCCATTCCGGAGAGCTGCCCTCAGCTGCAACACCTTTAAGCTGGGAATGCATGACCATAAACCCCCAGATATTCAGCTCTGGGCAGCATTCCTCTCCTTACTGTGGCCCAGCATTCACTAGTAGTCTTCCTCATGTGTTGCCTCTCACTTTTATTGGTAATTATTTAAACTCTTAAATTCGAGTCTCTTCCTACCAGTGTGGCCAATCTCATAGTGACATCTTCTGTGACACTAAACCATGTTATGGTGCTCATGCATAAAATACATGTTTCCATGCTGCTCCAATGCTGTTTTAACAATCAAAAGGACATTGGAATTAAATGGAGAACAGTTGATATTACCAATTTCTAAAAAAAAATCTAGTGATAATGCCAATCAATTTTTCAACATTTTCATTAAGCACTAGAAATTAAACATTGTAACAGTTTATTAGAATGTCTCTTAATTTTGAGAAAAATAAAGCAGTGCATATGTGAAAATGATTAAAGCAGCAGCGATATATTTCAAAAGGTTTTAAAACCACTGTTGAGGAGACAAAGAGTGTTGTGGTCACTTGTAGGTCTTGATCTTCTGTTCACTGGAGTCAAGAGGAATGTTTCTACTGATTATAATAGTGCTACAGTGGATAAATATGGCTGGTTATGGGAGAAGAGTTGCATTTCAGAGAGGGAAATTTCAACTGACAATGTTTCAGGAATTTCTCTTTTAATCAGTGCAGCTTTTTTTTTTTTTTTCTTTTTCCCAACCATCTTTTCACAGCTTATGCATGATGAGAAACACTTCTGTAAATGAGATTAGGAAACAGAGCAGCTTTGAGTGGATTCAAGGCACACATATGAAAAACAACTTCCCTTTACAATATTAACTATTTTAGACTTGAAACACTGGTGTGTTTCTACATTTAAGTATAGGTCGTGATTTATCTCCCCACTCATCTTCAGTTTGTCACACATACAGTGATCCTAAGAGATTCAAAAATATTTTTATATGAAGGGTATCCAAAGATTTTTACTTTTTTCATCCCTACTGCTATATGCTTCAGTGCAATATATTGGTGCCCAAATATTTGGCTTTCGTCATCTTTACTGCTATATGATTCACAGCAATAAATTGTGTCCTAAACACATACTTATGTACATAATTGAATCAGGGCCACTCTGTGGCTTGACTTTTGAAGTAGTGCCAGGGTTTTCCATGGGACTGTGTGGAAGGCAGGCATTACGTGGTATGAACAACACCCAGGGAAAACATTAATGTACATAACTGTGTCCAAGGGGTAAATTCACATTTTCAGATAAATCTGAACACACTTCATTTAATTACAAGGTTATTAAAATTATATTTTACACTTTTGTCTTTAGCTTCTTAAAAATCTGGAATGCTTCAGATCAGTGTTAATACATTAGTGCCCTGTAGCTCTTGGGACCTCATGTGAGAGATGGGCAGCATTTTCCTGCTCTACAAAGCTGCCAGTGCTGAACCTGCAAGCATTTAGACACCTGCTTTTCTTGTAGATCTTCATTGGAAGCACTCATTCACCTAAAGCATGCAAGTAACATGAGGGTATTATCTACAAGCTTGGGGCCTTTGTTGCTTATATTGCTCTATTTAGAAGAGTGACATTAAGTATACTTGAGATATAATTTTACCAGAATGTATTGCAGAGTTGTATTAACTCCTGGGTGAGATTTAGGTTGTGACCTCCCAGCAGGCCTAGACATGTTACCTGTAATCTTTCACATGCACACAGTCTGTCACAGACAGAACTCCCCTTTTCAGATCAGTCATATCTTAGGACTCACAACAGATATATCAGTCACAGCATAAAATGCTATCCTTCCTGTAGACCAACTGTTTACCAGAGTATAACACAAACTCTCCTCCTGTGTCTCATTTCATCACACTGTTCCACGTAGCGATGTTTCAATGTGAAATGAAGTTTTTTCATGCTGTGCTTCTGAGTAGAAAAAAGACAGAAGTACATGTATGATAAATGGCAAAGGTTCCAAGAGAAACCTTGCAAAACAATACAATTTGGAAGCATTACATTTGCTTAAATAATTTAGTACATAAATGGATCTGTTAAAATTTTATAACCAAATACCATTTATGTGGCTTTGGGTAGAAAATCGCTTATATTTCTACTGAATCACTTAATCTTGTATCTTATTTAGAAATTAGGAAATATAACTAACCTGAGAGATATCATTGTAAAGTACATTTGAAATCAGTAGCATTAGAGAAGTATACTTTTCTTTTAATTAACTTCATACACTTAAGTTTCCCATTAAAAAATAAATGGTTTAAATTTCTCTGAGGTTTAATTCATTTTCTGCTGGTTTTACAGCAGAAGAAACTGCACAGTGTGATCAGATAAGCTATTTGATCCAATACACTAAGAGTGATATTTAGATCTGGTATTTGGATACTAAAATATGAACTGAGTTCCATGGGATATTTGTGTTTGTACTTTATTCCTAAGGTAGTCAAAAAAATTATCAACAATTACTCTTGCTGTCATTAAGACTGGGTGCATTCTGAAAATCAGGACTAATACTATTTGATCTCAGCAGAGAGATCATTTGTTGGGATATCCAAAATTAGGCACCATTTAAAAATATGAGTATGTCTGTTGTTAATTCCTCCTGGAATGCTGAAATAATGGAGAATTCAACATTTGCTAGCAAACCAAAGCCAAGCCTCTGTCAAGAGTCTTTAATGAAAAATTATGTCCAGGGCCAAATATGAGCTGGGAAGCTTCACTCCACTTTCAAAGAATGTGTAAGTGCATTTTGTGTCTTCAGAAATGTCCCCTTGTCTAGACTGTATAAGCATTGAGTGCAGGCATATAAATCCTTAAAACAAGCACATACCCAAGCATTTCCAAGGTGAAGAACAGACAGAAAAAAACCCATTGATAGTGAGGACTGCAGGGACTTTTATTTATTTATTTTTTTCTTATCAGGCTTGCTTTTTCTGTGAGGCATTTTTTAGCCTGTTGAAACTTTCATAATGATAAATGCTGATTCCACCACTCCTGTTTGAGTATGAGAACTGTGGTTCCCCACTCCTCTAACAGAACCCTCTTCCTAGAAATGTATCCTGCCTCACTATCCTTCCACTCAGAATTTGGGATTTATGACAATATTCACCTTGCAGGTATTGCCAACAGCTGACCAACAGGCAAACCAATTTTTTTCAGAGCCATGAAGCTCTGCAGCTGCAAGTTCTTGTGTGAAATATCTTTTAATTTTGTCTCTGAGCACGTTATTTTACAGTGGGAAATCTTTTGATAGGAATGTATTTTAAGGCTCTCATGTAACAACTGAGGGGTTCTAAATTCTTAGCTGGGAATTTTTTATAGCTCTCAATTAAGCTTTTAAAATAAAAAGCAAAAGATATTGCACTAAATGCTGGAGGAACTCAATGCCATCATGAATTTTCTTAATTAAAAATCTTTTAATATTTTCTTTTTTTAAAAGCAGTAATTAGTGGTAGCTAAGTAACAGTAGTGAAATACAATCTTTTGGTGACATCAAAGCTGTGAAATGGTGTGAAATACAAAAAATCCTTAGTAAGAAATATCTGCTTTTATTGGAGATGGTTTATAGCTTTTCCATGGTAATAGTCAGTTCAGCTTAGTATTATGGAAAGATCCAACAAATACATAACTGTTTTCAAAAATTATTTCAACAATACATACTTCTAAAGAGAAAAAAAAATAAGAACTGAAATTTCAGTAAGGAAAAATAAAGTTTTTTCACATTGAGGACCTAATTTTTCATATAATTTTAGTTTAACTTCATGGAAAGGAAACAAGTAGAAAGTATTCTGAAGTCTGCAGAAGCTGTATGTACAACATCCCATTTTGGTGATACAAAATCAAAGGAAATTGTCTAATGTCTAATTTCTCATGATGAAACATTTATACAGAACTGTGAGTACAGCCCTAAAATTTGCCGAGATGGAATTTTCATCTAAAATTTCTATTGCAAATGTTGGTTTTTAAAATAACATTTTTTTCTGACACCAGATGATAAACACTGACATATTAGCAATGTAATTTAATATTTATGGTATTTACCAAAGATCAGAATTGCTGACATTTTATTAACTAGGCCTTCATATTAAGTAAATGACTCATGGTCCCCATGTGAGAATATTTGCAGTAGTGCATGATCTGTCACATGTAGAAGAAAAAAAGACAATGCAAAGCATGTCTATTTTGCTTACTAGAAAGCCTGAGAATCATGAATAGCCATTTATACTCAGAGTTCAGTATATCAAAAATTCTTCCTATGTAGGAACAAGAAAACCATACCAAAACAGGAGTGGAAGTTAAATGGAATTAAAACATTACATTATTAATCATGCTGCTCAGAGTCCAGGCAGAAAATATCAGCATCTTAAAACTTGAATTGGATTTTTAGCAGCTATGCATACAACCTGATATAACATATGCAGATATACATATAATAGATGTACACTGGTTTGCACTCCCATCCTTTTCTTTTTTCCAGAACTATTGGACTCAGAAAAAAAATGTTCCATAATTAGGTTTTCAGATATTGCACTCTTTGCCTAATATTTTTTTAATTCCAGATGTTTTTCCATCTGGATGATATTTGAAATCCAAAGATGTGCCCACCAGTACATATGTGACTACAAATGAATAAGATTGACTTGGCATGATACTTTTATTTATTCATCATCATCAAGTTCTTACATACCCATCATAAACTGAAAATAAGACTAGATTAGCATGCAATCTGTTTTCATTTCTTTTATTCTATCAAAGAAAATCCAGATCTAGGCAGAAAACCTACTGTGACAGCATCAACTAAAGCTCAAAGATTCTGTTATTTGATTGTGATATACGCTTTGAGCCATCAGAATTTTGTGTGTTAAAGGTCTCCAAAAATTGTCAGGGTACATAGAATGATGCAGAAGCCTGAGTTGAAACACCGGATCAGTAATGTTTGTTGGCTAAGATTAGAGACAAAGATGATGTGGCTGAACAGCATAGGAAGCGCTGAGTTGAAAGACCAAAAATTGTATGATGGTTCTCACTTTACTGGAGTGTGTCCTTCTGAGTGTTAGTTAGATTTACAGGCTGGTCTTCTCAGATCATCATCTGCTTTTATTTACTCTGATAACAGCAAATCCTAAGAACATCATATTAATCTGCTCCTAGCAAAAAGTTTCTCTCAACTGCCACTCTTGCCATGTATATTTGTGATTTTTGTCACTGAGACCGAAGGTTATTGTGAGCTGTGTGTTTGAAGGTTTTATTTTGAAGACTTCAGAGGAAAATGCAGAATGCATTCACCTACTGGGACTGGTCTGTCTTATTGAGACTTGTCCTTGCAGAGCACAAGTTTCATATATGCTTTCTGTGCCCCTCATTCAACTCAGCTTGCATGAAGCTTTCCCTCTGCTCCATTCTTTCTAGAATAAATTGATTTGGAATTAGTCACTCACATAGATCAGGTCCTCTTCATGTATTAGTCAATTACAATTAGCCATCATGTATAAACAGGTTCTTCATTTAACAGAGTGGAACTAGACTAGCAGTTTTCAGTGGAGTCTCTTCCCAAGAAACAGCACTGTCTAAGGAAGGGTAAATCAGTGAGATAATTCCACTGTAAACTGTGCCGAGGCTCTGGTGAAAACCACTATTGGCACAAAATATCCACTGGAGTCTTTAGCACACAATTGAGCTGGCCTGAATTTCTTGTATCTTGGGAAGGAGATAAAGTGGGTTCAGTGAGAGGGGAGTTTTTTGCAGGGACAGGAAAAGTGGTGTCCCCTACACCAAAGGCTGCTTAGGGCAAGTCCTTCTGATACTTGAGCAATTCAGGGAAATTTTGATTCTCTTTATGTTCATAGAAGCTTCCTGTTGCCTTCAGCAGAATCCAGATTTATCCCTGGGCATTAAACACTCCACAGCATTTTAGTCAGTTTAAAAACAATATATACATGCCTCTGGTTCAGACAAACTAATTTACACAGAATTAAACCACAAACTGTGAATATTCACTATATATAAGTAGACAAAAAAGAATCCCACACATTGCACTGAAATATTATATGCATGCAGAAATAAAATTATAGCCCAGATTAACAGGATCACCAGAAAGAACTTATCGACAAAATAAAGATGATTATAAATTATTCCCTTTAGATTGAAATTTTACTAGAAATATGTCACCAGTAACAGCAAAAATGTAATACAGAGATTACAGTCTCTATCAACTTCATCAAGCATTGTATTAAATTAGAGAACACAATAAAAACATGAAGCAATTAGTTCTAAAATTCTTGAAATAGTCAACACCAGGCTTAGAATCCCCAGGTCTCTACAAGATCAAAGAAAATGGCAAGGGTCTTACTGAGAGTTGATCTCTTTCTGAGATGGTAGTGGTAGAATGAAACTTTGATGTTTTATATACTTAAAGACATAGATTAAAATAATTTAATGAAGGTAAAAATTAACTATGAAGTGGCCAACCTCAATAAAAACAGTGCAGTGTATATTTGTGTGCTTTACTTGCTTACCAATGCATGCTTATTTGAAATTGGAATTGAGTATCCAAAGATCTGAAGTAAATTAACACACAATTATCTTATTTTATTTTAATTTGGTCTTGTTGATCCTTTAGGCTCTTTTAAAATCACAATGACATAGATTAAAAAAAAATCTAAGGTCTTGACCTTTTATGCATCTATGAAATAAATGTAGAGTTCATAGCTGGGAACATGATCATTTTGGTTGATATAAATTGAAGCTGACAAGGGGACAGGCTCTGAGGGAGCAAAACCCACTCTTCTGTGAAAACCAAGACCAATAAGAATATTTCTGTGTTAAAAATGACATATTTTTATAAATATTAATATTGATTAACCGTGGCCTTCAAACCATACAAACCAAACCTGAATAAATGGTCTGAAAATTGTAAGACCTATTAGTTCATTACCTTTGCAAATTAGCAAAAATATAAGAATTTTTATGCATAAAGTTAAGCACCTTATTTTAGAACCCCAGAGTGGACGCTGACCAGTAGCACTGGTTGGTCACATGGAATAGAACATGGCCATTAAAAACCATAGCCTGAATCTTCAGAAAAGAACTAAAATTACTCAAAGGAAACTAAAATCAGTAAATACACAAGGTGAGATAAAAAGATTTACTTTTGCTTTTCAAAGGATCAAACTTCCTTCTCTTTAAATTCATTATTGCAACAAAAAGAGCAGATATACTAATGTGTGGTGGGGAGCGGTGATGGGGTGGCTTTCCAGTGCAGCATGTGAGACCTGTGCTTGCAACTCACGGTGAAGGCTCATTTTCTCTCAGAGGCTGAGCTCAAATTCATTGAATCTGGGGTTGCCTTGCTCCAGGCCCTTACTCTGCTCTGGGTCCTCTTGGCCACCCCTGTGTGGAGCCAGACATCTCCCCAAGGCTGCCCTCTCCCTGGATGAGTGCATGGGTCTGTAAACTCTTTTTGGGGCAGGAACTCAAGGAGCTTTTACTTGTACAGTGGTTTCCATACCCAGCAGTAACAGCCATATCCTCATAAAATGCAGCACTGGAGATGGTCAAGGAAACAGTCGCAGCATGACAGAGAGAGATTACAACTTCATTTTCGGTCCCATCCAAAATTAACATGAAATGATATTGCCAAGCAAAACAGCCTCAGCACTTAATTTGGGGCATTAGTGATGCCATTATAAAATATGAGCTGCTGATTCTCACTCTGCCTCAGAAGCTTTTTATGCTTCCCAGATCAGCTTGCTTGGTGAATTAATCAGATGAAAAAGGCTCAGTTCGCCTGCACAAGAAACTGAAAGGATTGTCTGATGGCTTATGAAGCTATGTGATTTGTTTCATGGTGTGGAGACACTGAAAGAGAATTTTTATTAAAAAAAGAGGTCTTGGAACACAGTCCTGCATGTGGTCAGCTCAGTGGGGTATTATTTGAAGCAGAATGTGAACAAGTAGAATTGAAATGGAGGGATCTTTGAAGAGTAATGAAAAAGGGGATTCAGTTGCCAATAAAACAACTGTTTGGGATACTGAAGGGAGATTCCTCAATCATTTAAAATCGTCCTGCTCAAGAAATGTATTGTATTTTTTTCTTAGGGAATGAGGGGAATAAAAGGTAGATGAACTCTTCAACAACCTAAAGCAAATTTCACAACTTCCTGGAGAATTTGTATGTGGTCATAATTTTCTCACAGCAACTGGTCTCCAGGAGCAATTTCTTCCTTCTGTGATTGTTTATACTTTAGCAGTCCTGGATTCAAGTCTGCTGCAGGCCTTTACTCTCTTCTCTGGTTTCCAGAGAAGGGATAGGGATGTCACGGCACAATGCCTAAAGTAAAGAACGTTGCTCAAAAGATATGCCTTAAACAACACAAATTACAAAAGATAACCCTTGCCCCTCTAGATTCAAGAGTAGGAGAGAAGGCCCTGCAAGATATTAAAACTAGAGGAGATACAAGTTTAATCCTCAAAATCTGTGTAGTTTTAAGATTAAGGCCTCAGCACCTTGAGGCACCTTCTGTTCCCTCATGTGGGCCCTGTTTGCTTCTTATCCCTTTTTTCTCTGTTTTTTGAGAGAGGGAGTTGAACTCCCTCACATCATACCTGGGATATGTACTCAAACTAACCTGTCACACTGATTAATGGTGATATTTAGTGGACAGAAAAATTGCCTTGTACAAATATATATGTAAAATATTTCAATTTCTACGTGTGTTTTCTATATACATATTAATTATGTATGTATGTATAAATTTACATTTAAGTGATATAAATTTAAATTTTGGACATTATACTGGGTTGGTAAAAAAGCTGAAATTACAATTCTTATTTAACAATCAATCCAAAAAGTAGAGTACACAAGTTTCTGTAGATATTTTGGAAATATTTTATTTTGGTTTCCACTTTCTTCAGACTATTTCTTTCTAAAGTTTTAAAATGCAAAATTTCTTGGACTTTGTTTCTTTTCTCGTCCTATATTGCCTAATTTCCTAATTTGAAATATCAAAAAAGAAATTTTTTGGCATCTATGGTTCGGGATAAAAGATATATGCTCTTGTTTAACAAACAGTTTTGGCTACTAAAAATAAGAGTTTTCTGGAAAAAAACCCAAGCAGATCCTCCTCCTGTCCCAGTAAGGGTGTTTTGAGGCATCTCCAATTAACCCATTGGAGATTTTCACAGAATTGCCTCCAAATCACCACACAACAGATCACTGAGAAGCTGTGAAATTGTGCCTGAGTCTGTCTTTCACTGACTGCTGCCTGCAGTCAGAACAAACTCAAAAGAAATGCAGAACATACTCAAAGAAAAGGAAGGGCTTCCCTGTCAGTCTACACTGATAATTATTTTAAATGCACGAAGGGTGAGGAGAATTGAAGTTTTGATGACAGTTACTACATCAGTCCTGACCTGTTATCTTTCTTCTAGACATCTTTGAGGGTTTTAGCTTTGTTTCTTTTCTGGATTGCACTATTGCAATATGATACCTCTGCAAGTCAGGCTCCTCTGGAGATGCATGGTCAGTAATTAACAATGCATAACAATGCACAGTAATTTACTGTGAGACAAAGTTAAGAAGAGCACCTCATTCAATTAAAACTTGGCAAGGCAATGCAATTATCCACTCTGGAATTTTGCCAGGATGCAGTAGTCTGTACCTTATCACCAGAAAAAAAAAGTGATGTGTGTTATATAATCAGTAGAAACCTCTATAAACTCCTTGGTTTTAATTAATTTTTTAAAGGTAAATTTGGAAGGTAGTGAAACCACACAGCTCACAAGGCTCTAATTAAAAGCAATTTCTTTTTCCTAACCTCACCAATAATTTCAGAGAATGTTGCCCTTAAGATAAAATTAATTCAAACCCACTGTCCAACAGTTAATCCAAATCTACTGTGTGCTTGTCTAATTGTACAGCTATTGACTCAGGTGTAACACCCAATATGCCTTGATATGAGGCTATTTCCACGAACTGTACAGGTTTTGCCAAGACATCATATTGCTTCATTTTATACTCATGTGCTCCTCTGCCAGATCAGGAAAAAATACCATTGCAACAAGCTGGAATTCACCTGAGGAAAGACTCTAGTCTTTCTGGGATCCCTGATAAAAATTGATCACCCAAGTGATATACTCAGTCCATGTTTGCAAATGATTTCTGTCTTCCCCCCACATTTGGGAAATTCATTTGAGAACATTGATTGTCAAGAATTTTAACTTTTCTATCTGCTGCTGCCTGTGGATTATCCTTCAACTTTGTTTAATGTTGAGAGAGTAGCAAATTTATCTCTTTCCTGGATGCAGCTTCTTCAGGGATTGAAGTCTACCTATGTTCTACTTGAAGCAACAGTTGAGTTTCGCATGACTACCTTTTCCTTTCCAAAGGTTTTTTGGGTAAAATTTTAAAGCAGGGATCGATCTGTGCATAGCTCTTATGATTTCTTGATGAAACATATGTTCTGCCCTCTGGCTCAGTACTTTGAAACACATGATCACAAAAAAGAGAAAACCTTACTTTAAATAAATATTTATTAACATGGCCTGGTGAAGCACTAATCTACTCAGGGAAGGGAATTATGCATCTAACGCTTGTGATTTGTTTCTGCAGGTTGAAAGATAGAATTAATGGTATCTGGCTATTGTCCACACTAAAAGTCTTAAGCAAAAGTGTGCAAAACTAAATTATTATGAAATATAAATTTTAAGATACCAAACAGAAGTTCCAGTGTAAGATCAAAAGTGATGTCCTTAGGTTGGCCTGCTTGATATCTCACAAGAGTGTATGTTTAGAGAATGGGGTTAGAGGGTGAAGAAGCAATTAAGGGAGCAGAGACAGAAGAGGAGGCTGAAATACGTTTAACAGAGATTTTAGTGTAAGTGCAACTATGAGAAAGCTCACTTCAAAGGAAGGTCAGATAGCTGCTGAATTTATGCTCATCTAACATCACATTTGTTTTATCATCTGAGTATGGGCTTTAATCCTTCCCTCTGTAGGATCCAAACTGGGTAGTGAGCAGATTTTTGACGCCAGGGTGTGACTGGCAGCAGTGAGGGTCAGAACCTGTGTAGAACATCCCAGAAAAACATGTTATTTCAAAGGAGTGAATGCTAATACAGCCTTTAGCTAGTAGCCAAAAGAGAAGTGAGTGCCATTTTCAGAAACTATTAACTTCCTTTTTTATGGGTCTTCCAATGGTCAGTGGGTGCTCTCAGGGTGTAGAAGGACCAACAGAGTTGCCCATTTCTCATCTGTAAAGGATAAGACCTACAGTGGCAGAAGACCTTTATTGCCTTCTCTGGTTCAGTACAGACAGAAAAGGAGTTTCTAGGTTATAGATGGCAGAATTATGTGGAAATCAATGGAATTGTAGTAGCTATGGCAAAATGTAAACTGCACTCTTAAACTTCTTGTAGAACATATGTTGTCATAAGAGAGGAAATGGCAGTTATTAATAATAATGCAAGGGAATAATGGCCCCAATTTCTTGGAAAGTATAAATTAATAGTTGATTTATATTGCTTTTTACTATCTAAATATACCAGCTCTGTATAACAAGCATGGATGAAGGATCTGCATTTTTTTTAACTGACTCAAGAAAAGAATAAAAGACCAGAATTTCCCTCTAAGAAACTACAAAGGAAAAATTATCTATGACCTTCCCGAGGATGCTGGGTAACTCGATCAATGAGAGAATAAGAAGAAATGGGGTATGACCTCAGCAAAGGAAATGAGCCCTGGTGGAAGCTTTCTCTAATGCTCACTAATACTCAGGGAGTTCGAGAAACCTGATATCAAAACAGATGAAAGTTTTGATGCTATGGAAAGATACAGTGAACATTTTATACCACAGAAGAAGGGGAAAACCAGTTTTAGCAGGCAGAGTTGATGATTCCACACAATTCTATTTTTCATTTATGTCCAGATCTGCCTTTGAATCAAATCCCAACTTATCATATCACCCTAAATCCTTAGGGAAAATGTATCTTTTTAATCTCAATGTTTCTCTGAGACCTTCTGTGAAGGTAGTTGTTTATCAGTAGGCAAATAGGGTGCTGGAAAAAAAATGGAGCTAGATAATGGAGAATCATATCCAATAAATGTATTCCAAACACTGTTTCTACCAAAATTTTTTGATATCTTGGAAAAATCCTGCACATAATTCATAACAGCTTTGTCTTGTAAACTGGCACTTCCTCTGCAGAGGATGGTTAGTTTCATTAATCTTGTCAGTATTAAGGGCCAATATTTTAAAATAAATTAATGTTCTGGAGCACTTTCTTCCACAAGTTTTACATAAACAGACTTTCTTTCAGTAGGATTCCTCTTTCCACTCTTTAGTTTCAATAAACTATTTTAAAGAAGGGAGAGGAGGAGAAGCCCAGTCTTAACTTTGTCATGGCTTCTCCAAGCTGAGAAATACTCTTCTTTATGATAAAGATAAAGATATATGGAAGGCAAGTCATTAAAACCTTTTTCATTTGTTTTCCTCTGAACTAAGTAAATTAGGAAAGGAATGATGAGACACTTCATTTGTTTCCTTTCCCAAGAACTTACACACTTCAATTCAAATGCACTGTCCAGACTATGTCTGCTTTACAGTTTGCAATAACACATAAAACTGTTTGTTTGAGATCTTGATCACAAACAGTGGCTACCTGTGCACAAGGTAGCAATCAGTTAGAAACCCAGTGAAAAAGCAGTGCCATCACATTCTGTGGTAAGGGGCATTAAAAAGCCAGCATTTCATTTATTTTCTTCCTATGTGGTTTTTGTTAGATAAAATTACTGATTCAACTAGAGCCTGTGTAGTTAAGAGCCAAAGAGTGGAGCTAACTCACAGGAGGCATAGGTCATGCTGAGGGTGAATGGATGAATGAGAGATAATCTGAGCTTCAGGAACAGTAAATTATTCCCTTTTCACACTACCTATGGTGATCCAGGACAGGTCCAGCAGCTGATGATGTAAGTTTCTCCCAAAAGGAAATTTTTCCGTGCACTGTTGAAGTTGAGAGCCTCTGGCCATGCTTTAAGCCTGTAAAATGAAATGGAAGAGTTCATCCATAGAGGGGAGGGGGCTGCACAGTTTTGATTCTCTCACTCTTACAGCAGCGAAGTGGAACCACATCAGCTCTGCTGTCTGAGCCTTCCACTCCTATAAAGACTTGTGTGTCAGGATTTGTTGCACAGTGTGAAAACCAAACATTAAACCAGCATACTTGCTTGCCAGTGAGCTGATATTAATTAAACTTGTTCAATTTGCAGTAATAAAATAAAATAAATTTTTCCAAGTGACAGAGTTTTAAACACAGTCTAGCATCTGAAAAGCATCTTGTTTGTTTTGGACTCATACATCCCCACCACAGAGCTGGAATTTTGCTAACAGCTCCTGATATGTGAGCCAGAAGGGAGTGAAAACTCTTTCTGCCTTCGCTGCTTTGCCTTTTTCTATTGCTAGGAAACTATTAAGGACATAAAGGTACATGTTGTCAGCAAGTCAAGCAACATTAAACCCTCACCTGGGCCTGATGAACAAAAAGATGCCATATTTCATAGTCTTCTTCCTGATCAGAACCATGGTTTCGGGCAAGGTTTGTATTTTATGTAACATTTAATATCTTGGTAGTTGCCAACTGCAATGGGTGAAACGTTGTGTACCAACTGTCAGCCTCATGTGAACATTTAAAAAACAGATGCTAAATCTTTGAAGTCATTGTTAAGTTTAATGGCTTCAGAAAATCATTACTCAAATCCATTCCCTAAGGTCTTTTTGTCAAGTTCCAGAGGACCTGAACTTAAAAGAAAAC